>CM077112.1:3730295-3770692 GCA_039619505.1 Cimex hemipterus | reverse complement strand
ATTTTTCTTCTGTCTCTACCCTACTTGAAGGTTGGAATCATGATCGCAATGAGCCCACTTTCAACGACAGATGTAAAGAGGGATCCAGTGCTTCGATTAAACCATCGTCTCAGGTTTTTCAGCCATGAAACTCTTCTCTACTAGACCATGTCTCCCTTCGAATTTTCATTTTAGAACAATCTTAAGCATTTCATATTTATCTGGTTGATTGGAATGTTGATTCTTCTGAGTACCGTCAAGTGTCTGATGTGTTCTGTCCACCTTATTTTTATCATCGATTCCAAGAGGCTAGAGGCATGCTGGGATTACTCCATTTCAATGGTCTTATTCTTAATCCCAGTTCATGTTCGGTGCAGTGCAGTGTTCATTTCATTTCGGTAAATGTCGCTCGTACTTTTCCTATCCTCACATTTATTTCTTTAGGATAGTCCAATAGGTCATTGACCGGATAGACTAGATATGTTTACTTCTGTACCTTTTTTAAGGTGACATCTGTCTTTGTTCCTACTTCCGTTATATGTATAATGTTGATAACCAATAATTTCTTTGCCGTGTTTACTTTTAAACCAAATTAATTAGTTTTTGTGAAACCTTAATTTATCATGTAGGTTTGTAGTTCTTCTAGTTGGCTGTTTGCAATTTAAATATTATCGTTCTTATATCTGATATTATTTTTCCACCTCATCAAGAGCTTTGCTAAATATGGTTTCGGATTATATGGGCAATAGCAGTGGCAACAGGATGCACCCTTGTCTCACATCTCTCCTGATCTCAACGTCATACGATGTGCACCCTTTCATCACATTTGCTTTTTGGTTCCAGTTAAGGTTTGCGATTATATGAATATCTGTTTTATCCGGTTTGGTGTTTTTAAGAATTTATTGTTTTGACACCCATGAATTAGATCATGAATGCAGTAGAAAACCTTTCTGGCACGGATCGCATTAGAAATATTTTTTAATTAAAACCGAGTTTATTACTGCCAGTATTCAACATTGTTTTCGTCAGTTTTTGTGGTCCACTTAACCAATTAATACCTTTCAATTAAGTTAAGTTTTTAGTTGAGATTCAAAATCAGTATCATGAGGGAGATTCGAACCTACGATTTTCGGCTAGATACGCCGCTGCTCTACCACTTGAGCTATCGTTAAAAAATGACGAAAAGGAAGGAAAATTAAAAAGATTGGGTGAGATGGGAAGTTAGTGTCTGAGTGGATCGAGCGGATAGCTCAAGTGGTAGAGCAGCGGTGTATTTAGCCTAAGATCGTGGGTTCGAATCCCGCTCATGAAACTGACTTTTTATTACAGCTAGAAACATTAATTAATTGAAAATATTGAAATAATAGATTTTCTTTTATTTAATGTTTTTAATTTATAAGACGTAAATTTTAATAATTATTATAGATAATAAAATTTGTTAGTTTTCATAATGTTTGGAGATAAAAGTGATTAATTCAATCAAATCTATTGAACTTGAAATCACAATCAAACGCGATTGAAGACATCTTGATGCATCCGTACCTTTTGAACAACGTGGCGAGTGCAATTTATGGAGGTCGATTTAAGCTAGGATTTGATGAGCTGGCGCTAAATTTAACACTGTAGTGTACCGAGGAGCTTAAAGCCTTTGTTTAACGTCCGTATTTAAAGGGGTGGGCGGCAATAATTCATATTTCTGATAAAGTGCCCTTTAATGTCCCATTGCCTTGTTAATTCCTCTTCGGTAACGTCGGGATAATTGGGTTAAGAGAACATCATAAGGTATGAGTTAGTGAGGGTGGGAAGGAAGGAGGTCGATTAACTGGGTTAAGCTAATACGAACCCAAATGGGTGACGAGGGGCTGTAAGCCTCGAGAAAATCCAGCTTTCAGATATTATTAAGCAAAGAAAAATTAACAACACCATATGTCGGCAACTTGTGAAACTACTCATAGAATAAAAAGACGAAAAAACATTTGTTCAGTAAAATAATACAGTTTTCCATTTTTGCACACATTAATGTGCTTTTCATGTCAAGCGTTAGTTATGTTCAAAATGATCTTGATTTTAAGCATAAAAATAATTGGCTAATCACTACTTTTAATTTAAAAAAATTTATTAGATAAACAAACCTGTTCCTCTATGTTTTTTCAATATTGTTTATAATCAGAAATATCGTTAACACATGTTTAACCGAATTCATTATGTTGTCCTACCGAAAGCTCTTAAGCCGTAAATCGATAGAATTCCTGCAATGCAGTTTTTTCTCGTCGACCTAACAGGAATTTTATAAAATTGTTCGTCATTGACCAAAAAGTCCGAGATTATTATGCTTTCACGTCCAGAAAATACGGTAGATTTGTATATTAAAAACTACACCACCCCTGTCAACTAGGGAAATAGTTTATTCTTAACAATTAATATTTATAATTAATTTATTTCATCATGAACACAAATTGTAGGGATGTAGAAGTGTATGATGTTAACATAGAAGGATTAGGCACAGTACATTCATCTAGGATTTGTGATATGTGTAGAGATTTGTGATATATGATATTTTTTTAACGAGGGTTGTCAACAGCAGAGGTAGGTCATATAAACCCTCAGGGTGCCGGTATTTTTGAAAAAAAGCCCATTTGTAAGTCCAGGGCCACTGGATTCGAACCCGGGACCTTTACCTTACAGTGATGAGTGCCGTGTCAAAGACTGCACCTTGCGGCCACCAACGCCTCCTCCTCCCTTATTTCATTTGTTGTTATCCTATTTGTTACCTAGTGGGTTTTTTAAGAAAAATTTTCCCTTTATTTTGTTGTTTGATTAATTAAAATAACTCAATTGATTAAGGGTTTTATGTTGAGATAGAAAAGTCTTTGTCACGAGCTGGATTCGAACCTACGACCTTCGGCTAGATCTATTACTTGAGCTGTCGTGACCTCTATCTAGTCTATCACTAGGGGTGTTGATAGTTGATCTGCTATAGGACGTAAAAGTTCCGCGCCACTTTCCCTGGTTAATGGATGTTATGTAACAATGCAATTAATATATGAAAAATATATTTAGAATTTGAGTTTTTCCCCCCGTGGGCTTCCAACAATGAAGCCATTTCAGCTTCCTCGCACTGCACTGTTATGGGTACTCGATATTCCGCCATCGCCCCTACAGTCTAAAAGATCAGACACATGCAACAAACAAATAAATACACGACACAATAAAGTACACTTATACTACACGGGTATTCACGTTTTATACACTATTTACAAATAAGTAAACACCCATGTTTCACTTAAAAGGAATAGAGGATCGAAAATCTGACTTGCTCGCCCGAGTGCCATTTATGTCGGAGTCCATGCCTACGCTCTGTAGGGGGCCAAGGCACAGCACTCCTCGACAAGATGAGCCAATACTCAAGTAGTAGGACACCTGCTTGCCTTTTGACCCTGAATCAGTTGCCCGTCTCAGGTGGGTATGGCCAATCCTCAACCGAGTTAACACGATCCTTTCATTTCGTTTTAGATTCTCAACGGGCCATTGTTCATTCCCTTAACTCGCAGGAACTTCTGGGACGACTCGGCCCACTGACGGTGCCAACGCTTTCTCACAGCGTTCTTTACTTCTCGCACAACGTCATCGGGCAGGATTGCGGATTAGTTCTTATTTAGATTTCTTTATGGAGTCTGCTGTGCGATAAACCTGAAATGCAGATAATTTTGTCTTTATTTTATTATTTTAAATTGGGCAATGTATTATTGTAATAATATATTATAATATTACATTAAAATCCAATAATTTAATCTTGAAAAGTGCACGAAAAAGTAGGTTTTTCTTGTTTTCTTATATATTCAACAGATAAAAGCCTGGCAAAATGAAGATTTTTAAGTGGAAAACATTGACGGCTCTATCGCTATGCTAAACCCGCATTACCGGCTGGTCTGGCAAAATTGAAGAACTGAAGCCTCGGTCGAAAAATTAAATTATTAGTACCTGCGATTTTAACATGCTTCATAATTTAGTATTAATTGTTAAAACGTGAAGTCAGCTTCTCCGAGTGAACCACAGCGCCATGTCTGCAAAATATACAACCTGATAACCTCGTTCTATCCAGCATGTAAAACAGTAGGGGCACGCAAAAAACATTGGTATGATCAAAATCCTCTACAGGGGTACTTCTTAGACAACTTAAGCTGAGGATAGAACATCGAGAAAAGTAAGTAGATCACTACATTTGCGCCAACGCTCTATCTTGCAAAGTGATAAACTCTTAAAATTATTGCGAGTACAGCATATCCTATGATTTTATTCAAATTTCGATTTACCAATTCTAGTCATATAGTGGTATGCTCGCATTACGTAATTATAGTTTGCTTCCCTGAGGGGTTCCAATTTCCGTATGTATCGCTTCTTATTGATCTTCAGCTTGTCAACACTACTCATGCAGGTACGACTCAAAAAGGAACACGCACACAGGAGGATTTGTCTGTTCATCACCCTCTACATTATTTCTTATTGAACTTGCTAGGCTGACGACAAAACAGAGAAAAAAAATTAGCGACCCTTGTTACCTCTATCATTAGCCTAATAAAAATTCATTATGGTACATTATTACACTACTAGTAGACTCAGACCAACCTGCAGGCACAACTTCGAATGGTATTTTTTGTACAGCAAAGATCTATTGGGTTGTTCGGAAAATAATGCAGGATTTTGGTATTAAACAAAAAAAAAAAAAAAAGAAACTAGTTACTTTAAAGCAATGTTCTTTAATCAAAATAATTTCCCATACTCTCAATACATTTCTCCCAACGTGTTGGTAACTTATTAATTCCGTCTGAGTAGAATTCAGAATTTTTAGAATTGATAAAGTCAATAAATGCATTTTCCAGTTCCGTTTGATTTTTGAATATTATGTGTTGTAAGTAGTGGTCCAGGTGTCTAAAAAAATGGTAGTCAGTAGGCGAGAGGTCCGGAGAGTAGGGTGGGTGAGGCAAAGTTTCATAGCCAAGCTCCAATAATTTTTGTGACGTTACACGTGACACATGTGGTCGAGCGTTGTCATGCAACAAAATGGGCCCTTTCCGATTGACCAAAGAGGTGGTCAGCGACGGTCGTTTTACTGACTTTGAGTTGCTCTGCAAGTTCTCGAACAGTTGTTTTGGGGTTTTCTTCCACCACTGATCGCAGAACATCATCATTAAGAGAGGAAGGCCTTCCACGACCTTCTTCATCTTCAAGGCTGAAATCTCCCTCCCGAAATTTTTTAAACCACCTTTGCACAGTGCACTCATTAACACAACCCTCGCCCCAGACTTGGTTAATGTTTCTAGCCGTTTGGGCTCCGCTTCGGCCGAGTTTAAACTCGTAAAAGAAAATCGTACGAAATTCTCGCTTTGACATTATAAGGATGACTGAATTATTTCCAAGTAGCGGAATGCTACAGAGGTAAACAAACAATATCATTTGGAAGAGGATTAATAAGTGTTGACATTCATACAAATGAGTAATCCTGTAAACGTAAACAGAATATTTTATATAGATTTTTTTTAATGAAAACTTAAAATCCTGCATTATTTTCCGGACAACCCAATACTTTGTTTAATTTGTTCAATATTTTCTCTATGCTCCAAGAGGAAAGGAAAAATATAGTATTACAATATATCCGAAATAGCTTGGTCCAATATGGGAAAACCTGAAGGCGTTCTACTACAGAAACTGGGTTGGGAGAGGGTTGACTGAAAGCAACCCAAGAATTTTCCAGAGATTGAATGTAAATAATCTATTTCTGTTTTGTACGGAAAGTAGTCTATTGTAGGTTCCACCAGTCTACTTATTATGCCAATATACAAGTTCGAATTATAAGGCTTTTTTTACATAAGGCAGCTATAAAATTACTAATCGAAAAGACAGTAAATAGAGTAAAAATGAGAATTATAACTAGCCCACTTACACAGCAGTTTCCTTATACTAAGCCATCAAGAACCGTATGTCCTGCAAAACTGACGAACTGTACGCCCGACCGAAAAAAAGTAAAAACTACACCATGTCATGTGATTTTGTCGTTTTAATTTAGTGACTATAAACTCTCTTTCGGAATGATTTTATGGTGATTCATTTAATAGCAATCTATAACGTTAGGAATTAAGGAGGTTGTGTCACGCTTGAGTAAAAAGTGATTAAACAATAATTTGGCAATGTTGATTCCTGCCAGATTTCGTTAATAGTAACGGCTTTGTGCTGCTAAGTAAGAAGCCGGAGTTATGATGACGGCGAGGCGGGAGGAACACGTTTGATTAATGTTCCTGTGTCATTGTCTCCTCGGATCCTGCGTGTTCTTACGCCGAGGGGCTCAGGGTTGTCCCAAGTCCCTTGATCGCCACCTTTTCTAATCTCCGTAAGTCTGCCCACACCATCAACTCCTATTGTCTCAGGGGCCATTATCGTCTCCTCCTCTAATAGAAGAAAATGATTGACGACCTTTCCGGCGGAGTTTACGGTTTGATGTGACGACGGGAAAGGGAGTAGTGAAAAACGAGGCGTGCACCAACACGACTTTTTCTGTGATTTTCGTGTTACTTCTCTCAACTTCCTTGAAATGGCTTAAAGAAGTCTCCCTTCAGGTTAACTTATTAACCTAATCTCAGATCTGTCGCTACTATAAATCAGTATTTGTGCACTATACTTTGCTATGGGAAACCTGAAAGGTCATGCTTATTTTGTAACCCGGTTAGTTTCCCTATCACCAAAACTCTTGGACCTATTAGTCTGCGAAGTTTTATTACCAAGATACTTCATGCTGGCAAGAATTAATTCCTAAACTGATAACAGACTCTTTCACAGGTATTGTTGGGACACACTAATACATCTATCACCGATCCTCTAGCAAGGTTATGTCTTATTTCCATTCGGAATCCAAGGGGTTTCTTTTTTTTAAATACTTGTCTTGGTTTTATACTAAAATAAAATTTAAAGAAAGAAAAAAATTACATTTGGCGGGAAATGCATAAAAAAAGAAACAACTTACTGAATGTCGTAGTGAGGTCGAGGCCCCGTTGCAACGCCATAGAACGACCTATTTATGATCCATTTCAGGAAGTGGAGAATAGCACGGGAAATGTTAACGGAAAATTAAAGAGGAATATGAAAGTTGTTCAAGGGAAAGATTTTTTAAAAAGAGGAAGAGAGGTGAGGCGAGAAGAGGTTTTTCATTGGCGATAAAATGAAACTGGGAGACAGAAAAATCAGGTCTGTTGGAAAAACCGACGCACGGAGAGGAATGGGAGAGAACTGGAAGGCCTAATTAACTCTGACCAAAAGAGCACTCACATTTTTCTCTAGTGTGAATGAATCTCTGTTAATCGATTTCCTGTAAGAATTTTATTTATTTGGTGAAGCAGAGTAATTCTCAATGGCACAGTATTTAGGATTACAGAAAACTAATTTCTCTAGATAGAATTGTCTTCAGGGTTGATGAGTAACTTCACTCGTCTATATATTTTCATCAGCGTTATGATCAATTTTTTACGCTTTTGGGGTGATGTGTAACCCCTGTTACCATTCCTGTTTGTGAAATTTCTTAATGGGAAAGTCAAACCTTTTCATGAAAGAAGTCAACAAGAAACCAGAAATCATGTTTTTTTAAAAACTAATGAGAAATGGATAATTAAAAAAAAATTCGAACTCAACGCTAGCTCCTTTGTATGATCTTTGGAAAGCTTGATCGTACAATAAATTAGTTTTGTAAAGATAGCTTAAGAAAAACCTTTAAAAAAATTTCAGATACTTGGCTTACAGATTTTTAAGTCTCGCATGGAACATTGGATCAGCATTTCTCTCGTCAACTTCATTTGTAAAAGTTGTTTTTTTTCAAAAGAAAAAGTCATTGACAAAAGAAGAATGGAAAAAATTAATCCAAAACCAATTTCAAAGTCAGTATTGTCCAAGACGTAACGAAAAAGTCTAACTAAAATCAGAATGTGTACCGGCAGCATCCGGAACTGATTTTTATTACTAATTTCACTTTCTCAGATTTCGTTTGAATCCAAAAATAATTTAATAAAAATATAAGTTGTTAAATAAATTGTAGCGCACAAAATTCGTTTAATAATCTCCTGGGGTGACGAGTCATCCAATGTTAGTTATCTTAAGGATTGTTTGTTACTAAAAGAAGACTAGATAAAGTTAACAAAGATCATGTGGTGAGAGGATCATTTTATAAGTAGAATTTAACTGGAGCAGGTGCCATAAACATAACTGTTTGAGTTTGAATTTCTTTTCCGTTGAGTAAAACGTCGTGTTGTACCCATTAGGCGAGTTTTACGAGTTTTCATTTTGTTCATCTTATACCTTTAATACGTATCAAGTATTTGTTGTATTACCATTGTCTTTTATTGTGCCTCGAAATTCGTATTGGTCTATGATTTTTTCCAGAGCTTTTTTATTATGATTGCTACCTCCTTCCCTGATCCTGAGCTCTCTCTCTCTCTCTCTCTCTCTCTCTCTCTCTCTCTCTCTCTCACTCTTAGCGTTATACGTTTAGATGAAACTTTTTTTAGAATATTCGGGTAGTTCAAGGCTAGTTGTTAATTGAGGCCCTATTCTTGAAAAATTTTCAGAGCTGCTAACTGATATTCCTTTAAAATTTTCACACTTGCGATGCTTGTCATTAATTCCATGTTCCTCGGCTTGAAAGATGGTTATTGTGGAACAGTAGATGATGTTACATTAGCGTTAATGTGCGGAAACACACTAACGGGCTAATCATATTTTACTCAAGTATACCGCAACCTCATTAATTCCTTGGTGTTTAAGTGCTTTATAAGAAAATTGTATCATATACGGTTGTCAAAATTGGACACCAACCCGTCAAATTAATAGGTGAAGAGGAGCTTAGCAATCGTTATTTTTACTGAAATATAGAAATGATCTGGATTTGAAGAGCAAAACAGAAAAAGAAAAGCTAAAATTTGATCTTACTTTTTGGCCAATAATTCTTCTTGTGTTTATTTGTCTGAGGAGTTTTTGAAACTTGCCTCTTCAGTGTGAACCGAGCAAAAAATACTAAATTATGTTATATTTGCGTTCATTGTATATAAACATACAGTCTTGGCGTAATGGAAAAACAAAAGGCTTTGGACTGATGGAATATAATTTCCCTCTATTTATAACAAAAATAGATCGCCAGGTTGCGGATTGTGCAAAATCAAGTTTTCAAAGAATAAACTTACGACGTCAAATTTTTTCATTGGATTTTCTCTATGACGGTGTTATCAATGTTTTGGAAATCGTCTCACTCTGAGAAAGGGTTTGAGGTGCGATGTGGGGTCGGAGACGGGGTGGAGAAAATAAGAAATATGCAGTACAAAAAAACTCCGACGTTGCGAGGCGTTTTCAAGATGTATGCCAATCAGAGTTCCCGTTAGTATGTGGAAACAAATAGAAATTATGCGGCCACCTTGGGACGGCAAACCTGGGATCCCGGAAATATAAGACTACACGAGTTCCCTTTGAGGTTGAGGGAGTAACCTTGATTTTTGTCAAAACCTTTTAATTTAAAAATTATTTTTATTGGCCGAAGTTAAAAATTTTTGTTAAAAAAATAAATACATTTTTTAAACGTAAAGGAGTACATTTTTAATTATATTTCTAATATCGCTATTACGTTTGCTTTTATTATGCATTCCTTTTTCTTTAGTTTGACTTGACAAAGCATTGTTTTAACAGGCCTACTATAGCAGGGCGCATATGTGAACCCAGCTTTTTATTGGATATTCTACTCTAACCGTTTCAAAAGAAAATGCAATCTTATAATTGAACCTAACCCCTCACAAACTCACCCGCACACTGCGACGAACATTTCGTTTTGGTATTCCTCATAGAGGCTGATTTTACCAAGTGTAAACTTTAATCTGTGATGATTAGTGACCGTTAATCGATAATTATTTGGATATCGTGAGATGAGGTCTAGTGTGATGTAGGTTTCAGAAAAACATTTCGTGTCTACGTTTCCATCTTTATTATGTTCATCTTCATGGCCTGGGATTTACAAACATTGTTTAAACTTATCAAATATATTTTGTATGTAGTAAAGAGAATCTGTACAATGAAAAATATATTTTTATATATCCAACCTAAGTATTTCCAGTCGTTCTACTCTTTTCACCACAAAGAAGCTGACGCCTTATACAAAAATGTCTTTTCTAAATCGACTTCTTTCTCCACCCCTGCAAAATCCAACGTACATAAACATAAAACAGCAAAATCTCACTGGGACATTTACACGAGACGCAAGAATGGCACAATTACACAGAAGACAAACAATTTGAATGAGTACTGAGTAATACTTTGGTTGAATATATAAAAAATATATTTTGCATTGTAAAAATTCACTTTTACAAATCTAAAATGTATTTGCTAAATGTAAACAATGTTTGTGAATCCCAGGCCCTGAAGATGATCTTAATAAAGATCGAAACGTCGGCACGATGAGGAAAATGTCTTTCTGAAACCTACATCACACCAGACCGCATCTCATGATTTCTAAATAACTGTTTAAACTTGAAGTTCAACTTTAGCTTCTGAGTGTTAGATCCTTGCAATTGTTAATTCTAAAGAAGGTGAGAATCATAGGAAATGGTGTACTAAAAACAGGGCGCTCGGTCTACAGTTTTGTAAAACCTGGCGGCATTGCGGGTTTAGCATAACGACAGAGCCACGAAATGGGCATTATTTCTACACATTAACCCTAGTTATTATCTTCGTAGATTAGAGTTGTGTAATTGAGTAGCAATGAGGGAGATCTAACAATATTTCGTTCCACCAAGTATTCTTCAAAATCCACGCCGTAGAATGAAGTAATTTAAATTTGTACAAGGTTGGGTCAGATTATTCGGTTTTCTTTAAATCTTTTATACAGCTGTTCTGAAATTTTATTTTGTTTTCGAGAAGATTTCACCAGTTTAAACATTCATCACACTTGTACTTTTATTGTAAACAACAACAACAACAAAAACTTTGTATTAAAATGGAAGCTAGGCTAAACAACTTGAATCGCAGGTGAAAGTGTACTGCTTTCATTATTTTCCATTCAATACGATGTTTTCACTAGTTACATGGGGACTTGAATGAAAACAGATCTTTATAAATAGGTCGCGCTCCATTAATCAAAGTGTCATAGAAGCCTACTAATTATACACATGTGAATCCTTATAAGAACGATCAATCTGAGTGTTTCGTTTGTGTACAACTGCAGATTAGACAATGGGACAATGTAAGTATTTATTTGTCAAGTTTCTGAAAAGCAAGATGAGACATTTTTCATTTTAAATGGCATAAAAAGTAAAAGGTAATAAAATTAGATAACAAACCATCCAATCGTAATTTTGGGTAAACCTGATAAGCCGACGTTTGCTGGGAAACTGTCATGATTTATTTTGAAAAAATGCTGTTTATTATAAATATTTTATCTTTGATGTCTTTTCTTAGTAATCTTGTTAAAAAATATTGGGCAGAATTTAAGCCAGACTAGGTAATAAGCATTTAAGTTTGATTATATTTTACATCATTTTTTAAATCACATTCACTGAAAGTCTATTTTACCTGCTTATAAAACAGTACTCCTTTGTTTATTATTTATGGTAATCACAAGTAACTATGTATGAAAGGGTTATTTGGTCATACTAGAACGTTTGTTGGCAACGTTTTCGCGTTAACGCTTTACTCGGGTAATAAATTAGCTTTTTGACCATGAATGACTTTGATGTCGACCCTTTATGATCAATAGAACCGCCGCTACCCTTGATAATTGTTGCATGAATTTAATTACAACTTCAAAATGTAAAAATGGACAAAAACGAGAAATGTAAGGTGATTATTCGATGGTTTGTCGACGATTATTCAGAAATCGTGAAATGCAGGCTTCTTAAAAACATTTTCTAAATTGTGCCAACGTTTCGGTCTTTTTTGAGATCATCTTCAGTGCTCAAAGTGTTTGTCTTCTGGATAATTCATGCGGGTCGTGTTGAGAGTGCCCACTCAGTTCCATGGGCACTCTTATACGCACGAATACGCAAGAATGGCAAAACTACGCAGAAAACAAACAGTCTGAGCCCTGAAGATGATCTCCATAAAGACCGAAACATTGGCACGATAAAAAAAAATGTTTTTCTGAAACTTACGTCACATCAGATTTCCGAATACAAATTAGTAAAATTAAAAAAACACTATTTTATACACGTTGAATTTAATAAGATTTTAACATAATTTATAATTTTATATTGCTCTAAAATATACTGTAAAATTTATTAATTATGTCTCAGCATATTTTCTTTCATTTAACAGCCCTTTAATTTGGAGGATCCACTTTTAGGAATTGTCCTGGCGCTTGCACACCGAAATTGGAAAATCCCGCCAAAGTTGTGTAATTATGGTTAGGATAAATTTGATGAGCGCGAGCGGTGATTTTTGAAAAAGATATTTTTCTGAGAGAAATTTTTCTTTGAAAATAGCGGTTCTCATCTCAATTTTATTACGTCATTAATAAATTTTTAATGGGGATACATTACAATATTTCTTGTATTTTTAAAAAATAAAATCTCTGACTTTTCTTTTATATTTTTTTCCGAGGGTATTTAAGCTACGAGGTTATACGAACCCTCAAGGTGCCGGTATTTCTGAAAAAAGTGTAGAGCTCCTGTATTCGAACCCGAGATATTTAGGTTACAGTGATGGATACCGTTTACCCGTTGGGGCCACTATGTCCCCAATGTATACGTCTGTATATGAACCATATTAAGTGGATGGTGAATAATTCAACTCGGAAATAATAAACTGAAATAAACATGGTAAATATTATCTATTTCTCGGTTAGATCTGTAATTTTTACCAGATTGCATGCCCCACCATGTCGCAAAACATAAAAAACAGCAGTATACAAATTTACGTTTCAAAACATTTTCACACAAAACCAATGTATCAATCATAAACAATATATTTACAGGCCTTCATTGCAGTTTGCCCTATGAACTCGCTCAGGTCCTGAAGATGATACGAATAAAGGCCGAATCGTCTATAAAAATTGATGAAAAATTGTTTTTTAAACTACCTCATTTTTTCCCACTCCTCCCGAACCCAACATAAGAAGTTATTAAACAACTCGTCCCTAAAAAAAATCAGATATTAATAATGTCTTTGGAACAGAAAAAATGAATAATACATTTACATTAATAATTTTTGCCTGGTCAGTACATTTGTAATTTTAATATTTTATAGACTTTAAGAATAAAGATTAAAATGTAGTTCAAATTATTACTTTTTTATTTTAAATAATAAATTAGATTGTATTACAATTAGTTTTTGTTTGACAGTAACGATTAAATTGCAGGATTGCCATTATCCTCTTTTTTAAATTCTATCCATTTGTAAGTACAGTTTGACATGACTAATGTTTATAATTTATCTAGGCTCCCAAGAATAGCTGTTATAGTGGTAACTTACTGATGAATTCATCGCAACGAAAACACTGGTTTATCCCAAGGGTTTACACACTTGAACCCTAAGCGTGGACTGCTGGAGTGATAATTCAAGAGGGATGCTTCACGGCACTTCAGAACAATTGTAGCGCTTAGCAATTGCCGCCGCTGTAACTCCTAATTTACTTGAAACTTTTCCAGGGGTTGAACTGGGATCATATGTATTTATTTTCAAGAGATTTTGGACTATAAGTTCACATTTTAAGACAATTCGGTTTGATTTTTAATATACAATAATGATAAATTTAACAATAGTAAAACTTCAAATTTAAAATGACATCTGCGTCTTCTGTAAGGAAACATTTTGAAAAGAAAAAGGTAAAATTAAAATTTGTAATAAACTCATTGAGAAATATAGTCTTAACCATTAAAATCCCTATTGCATTTAAAATGATTGTGTTTAATATTATATGTAGGCCCACCTTGTGTTATGGAGCCCTGGTGTGGGAGTATAAGTAACGAAATATTGTATTATAGAAAAAGTGCAAAGATCTTCCTCAAAAAAATTTTAAACCTACCCTCATACCCGCTTAAATATATGTTCTACCTAGAATTAGAAACTACAACTATTCTCCTATATAGACTAAAACTACACCTCAATTATATAATTAGGTGTCTCAAGTACTGATAGATACTTTCACTATCTAACAATAGTATTATAGTAAAAAAATCTACTCTGCTTTAGCGAATATAGCGAGATTGAAAAGGCACATAACTCAAAACAAACAATCAATGATATAACGAAATGGTTGAAGCCAATATAAAAAATTCTTACGTTGAGGAAGCATGTAATTCCTTATATCACCCCCCCATTTAAAAACCATCCTAAACCGTAATGCTTACGTACGCACAAACAACAACCTTGAAATAAGCTGGTTTATGAAAATTATTAAATCTAAATATGTGTAAATTTGGCCAGACCAATAAGGTATGTTCTTTATGCGATAGAACCGAAGAGGACAGAATTACACATTTCATTGCCCGCTACTCAATTCTCTCTGAATTTAGAATGCTGATATTGGAAAGTGCATTCTAACTAACGAAGAGTTGGTTGTATACTTACAAGGAGAAAAATATTGCACCATACTTTTTTTACTTTTTATTTTTTGTTATTTATTTTTATTACAACCTGTAATTTTTTTTTACACTGTGTAATTTGCGGATCGTGAATTTATGTACAAATATTTACATTGAGGAGAGAAAATAATCGCTATTATCCTCCCTCTTCTCTTTGTTTATGTTTTTGTAGGTTTCCTCAGAAAGGAGGTCGCGGGGCCATTTCCTCTTCAGGCGGCTTATGGGGTTGTAGGGATGGGTTTTGTCGGACAGGGCCTGGGCAAGGCTATTTGGATGGTGGGAAAGTTTTTTGTGGAAATAGGTAAATTTTTGGAGAATAAGTTTTTGGATATAAGGAATTTGGAGGTCTTTGTGGAGGGTAGCGTTTGAGACGTAATAGGGAGCATTTATAATGGATCTGAGGAATTTAGATTGAAAGGATTGGAGGCGTTGGATATTGCAAGATTTAGCGGTTCCCTACAGTTCCATTCCGTAGGTCCAAATCGGTTGTAGAAGTGTTTTGTAGAGTGTAAGTTTGTTTTTTGTCGATAGTTTAGACTGTCGTCCAATAAGTCTGTGCAGTAGGCCATACCGTTTGTTTAGGTTTTGTCGTGTCAGTCGTGTATGTTGATTCCATGTTAGTCGTGAGTCTAGGTGAAACCAAGGTAGCGAACACAGTCAGATTTGGAGATAGGAACACCGTTGTAGAATGAGAGGAGGGACGCACCAAACTAGTCAAGTATTCTAGAATGGTATGGAAGTGTAGAGAGAGAGGTTAATACAAGAATTTAATTATGATTAAATCTTCATCACACCTGTTTAGCTTAATATTAAAGAACAATTTATTAGATCAATAATTAAATTATTTTAATCAACAACAGTTAGATATTTAGAGAAAACAATTTTGTTTTATGACATGCATTATTAATAGTCTCGAGTAACTGGCGTTTAGAGTGAATGAATTTACTAGCGTTATGTAGTGTGCGAGAGCCATTGTCGGCCTCATCGACCCCGAATTAGGTTAGTTATACAATGTGGATCGTATGTGAAGAAGAAAGGATATTTATAAAAATGAGTGAAATTGTGAATGGGACTTGATCATTGGATGCTGAATTGACTTAGCTGTTGATACCACCTTGGAGGCTGGATGGATACGACCGGGGTCTGACCCCTGAAATCCAACACCGGAATGGGCTCTTTTCGAGACCACCTGGTAATTTATGGTAAATTACAAAACCTGGTTCCCAATTAAAAATATCGATTTATCTACATTTCCGAGAGTGAAACTGTAATTATTTTCATTCGTTATTTGGTTGATTTTTGAATTTAAAATATTCAATTTATTGATAACTTTTCGGTTTTATCTAACATTCACAAGCGAATACAAATGAAACATAAAATGAAGTCGCATACAGCGCGATTTGGTGGATCAAAGCAATAACCTAAAGTTCATTTTAAAAAATGTATTTCTACAATTTTTAAACAAATTTTACAAAGTTTAGAATCTTCTCTTAAAAAAACAACATCACATGTTAAACTGGGGTAATAACATAACAAAACAATGATTACAAATAAGTTTCAATTGATTACGGTTTTTAGTTGAGACAAAAAGTCAGTGTCACGAGCAGGATTCGAACCAACGATCTTCAACAAGATACGCCGCTGCTCTACCACTTGAACTATCGTGGCCTCGAGACGCTCAGACCCACCTTTTGAATTTTTCCTCTTTTTTACCGTTTTTCAAATGTCGCGTCATCTTTTTGATTCTCGGCGATAAATGAAATGGCTACGGAATGCAATAATAATATTGAAGTCAGGGTAGCACCAGTCTCAACATGACTATAGGCTCCTCGTTATACTTTTATTTTTTCATAAACTAATGGTACCTTCCTATAATAAAAAGCACAATAACACTTCTTTAATTATAATCTCTTTTTTTTGGAGGGACTTATTATTTTTCGTAATTTAAATTTTAAATTTTTAATCATTGTATTTTAGTTAAAACGAGTAGTTACTTTTAAAATTTCTTACTTTACTTTAAATTAGTATAAAATGGTTTACATGAACAATGGATGAATAAATCTATATATTGTACTTTCAATTTTACTTCAGCTTCTTCGTAGTACCTAAAAATTAATTTTTTTTTCTATTTACTGTTAGTTAAAAAGGTTTAAATTTTTATTGTAGATCTTAAAATAAAAAAAAGTGACTATATTCATTGTTCCCGTGTTTGAACTATTTTAATTTTAACTAAATAGAATTTCCTGAAGTCCTTAAAGACTAAGGACTGACTTTAAGCATTTATTTTTGCGGAATTTCCATTTCAACCCCACCTTTGGAATTTTCCCTCATTTTTACCATTTTTCAATTGTCGCCGAGAATCAAATAGATTACAAGACATTTGAAAAATGACAAAAAGAAGGAAAATACAAAAGGTGAGGTTGAGATGGGAAGTTATTGTCCGAGTGGATCGAGTGGTACAGCAGTGGGGGTATCTAGCCGAAGATCGTGGGTTTGAATCCCGCTCGTGACACTGGGTCGTTTACTCAACCAAAAACCTTAATTAATTGAAAGATATTAATTGGTCAAGCGGACCAGGAAAACAAGTTAACTTACAAATAAGCTTTTTCTCAAAAACACCGATCTCCTTAGGGTTGATGTTACTTGTGCTGTTGCCAAGCTTTTTGAAACAAATAAACTTAAAATAAAATAAATTCTGGCAGTTGAATATGTGTTCATTTTTGCTAGTAATTGTATGTATATGGATACCTTTTGTTTCTTGTTCATTTATGGTTAATAAAGTTTTCATTGTAAAAAACATATTAACCTATAAATATTATACGAGGGATCAAATATTATTGCCAGCAATTTTTAAAATGTAAAATAATACTTTCTACCCAAAATTTTAGTGCAAATTTGTTTGAGAGATTACTCACTCTTCTTATCCTTACTTCAGTTTTTTATTCATCCCTCTTCATCAAATGGAAATGGAAGAACAAAGTTCACGTTACATGTTTACATAATTACCTTACAACGAACGGTAAAAAATATATATAATAAAAAATGTATTAATTCAGACTCGCATTGGAATATCATGTTAGCGCTTTTTGAAAACCTTTGCAAAGAGCCGTCGTTCGAATTAAACCGGATCTTCATCCCCCGCAAGTCCCATTACCCTTTACACAAGAACTCTTCCGACCTCCCAAACGCGGCTATGTTCCCGCTAAATTAAAACCCAAACCACCCCGTTGCAACCCCATCATCCCTTCTTCTCCGACACGACACAAAAAGTAGCGTCAACCGGCGCTTTTTTCCTACCAAACACAACTGTAATTATGGAGGCTTTGTGCCCGGGCAGAATTAAAAAGTTTGTCAAAACGAATCTCATACTGATCTCTCTTTCTCTCTCTCCCTCTGAGGTCTAGGCCTTTTGTGATAAATGACCCCTGTCGGAATCTGTTTATCACCCTTGCTTTAATACCAGAGTGTACAAGTTTGAACGTAATATAAGAGGTCTTTGTTACATAAAATTCAGTTATTATATGACTTTTATCGCTCATTGTGTAATAAAACCAGATTGCAATCCATTAATAATTAAAAATATTGAATATTGGTTTATAATTTTTCAAAAATTAATCAAATAAATCGGTTTATCCAAGTAGAGTTCAAAGGGTCACGTTTTTGCTCTTTCGTCGTAAACAAATTAAAACAATTACGAAACTCCATTCCTCGCAGGAGTCGGGATTTTAATTCAGAGTGAAATTTGCACCTTTCTTTGCCAGAAACAAATTTATTGCATAAAATATCAGCACGTTATAGTCCCCGGGATGACTCGTTTTTGGTGCCAAGCCGGCGGATATTTATTTTCTAAGACCTATTTTAATAGCAATGACAGGACTTTGTCGGAACGATGGCCACCTACTTCGCCAATAAGATCCACCTTGGTAGCCATGTAGAATCACGTCCGTTGGCAGCAGGCCCAACTTGTTATCCTAGTGGAACAATCTATTTCGCCAAGTCGAGGCATATATTGAGACAGTCGATTCTTTTTTGCGGGAACTACTTTCTTCGCGAAGATATATATATATAACTTTGCCTCTATGGATAACCTGTTTTGTCACATGACAACGGCGGGAACCACATTGGCTTATGGTCGTCGGTCACCGGGTCGAATTTTTTTCGTCGCCAGAGTGGCCAACTTTGGCACCATGACTACCGAAATTCTATTGTTCTTGTTGTCATGACAACCTATCGAGGTCGCTAGGTCGACACATGTATATCGCCCGGTGGCCCTTCTACTTTGCCAGCAAAGTACCAAGTACTACCAAGTACCTTTTACCATTCAGCGTACGCACCTGGCCCCATCAGGAACATCTGCTTCTTCCATGAGGTTGTGTGATGAATGTTTGGTGAAATCTTCTCAAAAAAAAAAAAAAATAAAATAAAATAAAATAAATAAAAGTTCAGCACAGCTGTACAAAAGAATTAAAAAAATCAGAATAATTTGACCCAATCTTGTACAAATTTAAACTACTTCATTCTACGGTATGGATTTGAAGATCACTTGGTGCGACGAAATATCATTAGATCTCCCTCATTGCTATTCAATAATATAACTCTAATCTACGAAAGAAAATACCTAGTGCTAATGTGTAGAATTAATGCCCATTACACGGCGCTGTCGTTATGCTAAACCCGCAAGGCCGCCAGGTTTTACAAAACTGTAGACCGAGCGCCCAGTTTTTAGTACACCATTTCCTGTGATTCTCACTTTCTTTAGAATTAACAATTGCAAGGATCTAACACTCAGAAGCTAAAGTTGAACTTCAAGTTTAAATAGTTATTTAGAAATCATGAGATGCGGTCTGGTGTGATGTAGGTTCCAGCTTAATATTTTCTTTATCGTGCCGACGTTTCGATCTTTATTGAGATCATCTTCAGGGCCTGGGATTCACAAACATTGTTTACATTTAGCAAATACATTTTAGACCAGGGAATGTGAATTTATACAATGCAAAACATATTTTTTATATATCCAACCAAAATATTTCTACTCACTTAAATGTTGGTCTTCTGTGTATTTCTGGGTAACACTTGCGTGTCGTGTTCTCCCACGATTTCTGAATAATTGTCGTTTAACGGTCCCTAATCACCACACAAATAAGTAATACCTTTTATGTAGTTTGAGCATTCTCTTTCTTTACTAGGTATTTTTTAATTTTTCCTATACTTTTTCTATTATCGTTATTACTATTAATTAAGGTTTTTAGTTGAGGTAAAAAAGTCAATGGATCTTTGGCTAGATACGCCGCTGCTCTACCACCTGACCTATCATGACATGATCCACTCGGACGTCAATTTCCCATCTCAACCTCACTTTTTGAATTTTCCCTCCTTTTTGCCATTTTTCCCTTGACTTTTTTTTTATCTCAACTAAAAACCTTAATTAATTGTAATAAATTATTGGTCAAGCGGTCTACTAAATTAGGGAATTATCGTTATTCTGTCCTCTGCTTTTTCGGTTTTATTGTGATTTTTTTTAGCTTGATTACTGTTTTTATTTCAATTTCATTTATTCTTTTATAGCCAATTAAAATGTTTTATGCAGTTTATCAATTTTTTTCGACCTCTATGGATAGTTAATGCGAGGAATTGTCATGGAGGGTGTTAGGATGTATGTTAGCTGTGGATATTGTAACGTTGGAGCGTAGGAACGAGGTGGTTGAAACAATTTGTGTATACGACATTATGCCAGGTGGTTTCCTTTTAGGATTTGTTCATTTTTATGACTGCTTTGCTTCAATTTTTTAAATTTCGTTCTCTTTAATATATGTCACGTACGAGAAAAAAAAGATGAGCTCACTTTCATATATTATTTGGCATACCTCTGATGTGTTTGGTATTTCACTATATTTTCTGCAAAACATTTTTTGACAAGAGATTTGTGGTTGTCCGTATCATTGACAGATAAAAGGCAAAACTGGATTAGTATCGAAGTGTCGAACTTTGACGATTACAAACTCAAATCGTATAATTTCTGATAACTTCTTTTTCTCTTTTTTAAAATTAAGTATTCTGGAGGTTTTAGAACATTTACGAGTTTGAGAATACGTGTCACTTTCATTACCCATTGATATTTGTGTTCTTCATCTACCTCTTTTCCATCTCATCTCATAAATTCTTTTACGATTATTAAAACGGGCTGTATTGTTAAAATAAACTTTTCCAATTTTCTCTTAATATTTTAATATAAAACCTTTTCCCTTATTCCGATTTCCCAACGCTTTACTGACACACTTCACGCCTACCTTGCTTCATAAAAAAAAATCTGTTAGACCTTCCACTGGAGTGTGTAATAGAAAAGATTGTAACAAGTGACAAGTCTGTTTCCCGTAAGCAAATTTAATTCAGAAGTCAATTTTCCTCTGTCCTTGTAGGTTTGCTTCTATTACAGACTCAATCCGTCAATAAATTTTGGTGATCGGAGTGCCATATTTGAAAAAATTTAGACCTATTTGTGGGCAGAAGCTTTTAATAAATTTTCATGTTCCATAATGTATAAAGCCATTACGTAAAATGAATTTGGGGTATGTCGATTCAATTTTTTGTAACGGATGGATTTTCTCACAGGTTTGAAACCTTTACAAAAAGTGAAAATCATTAAATGCTCAATGGTTTGGGTTGGTAACCATTGACATGATAATATATTTCCGGGCCCGTTTATTATATTTTATGGTAAACGGGTCTCTTTTGTTAAAGAAAAATACAATTGATTGTGATGTTAAATTTTGATGCTACTACCCGATATTGTAAAGACCCAATCGTTAACTCCAAATATTCTTTCTTGTTAAAAAATTGTACAAATAATTATAGAGATGGTTTAAACTATCGAATGGTTTAATTTTATTGATGCGCACTATCAGCTGGGACGTCTCAGCGAAACATGTCCCCATTCCAACCGGATGAAAGCGTTAATGGCGGCGTGATACACGATTTGCATAGCCAACGGTATTGAACGGCGACTACGATCCGCTAAACTAATCGCGAACAATATCCGAGATGGTTGTTATCCCGACCGTATACATGCACCAATATATCAGAATAATTATTGTGTTCAAACATCCCTAAGATTTATAAAATATGATGATAAAGTACTAAAAAGTGTATTATAATCAATTCAATAATTGCTGTTTTGTTGTTCCAACTGTAACTATTTTTTTTTCATAATGAAAAATTAACCTTTAAAAACTAGTTTTCTAAGGGGAAACGAGGTGACTTTCTATTGAATCTTCAGAAGGAACAAATCCAATAACCACTTGATTCGAGGCTCACCTCTACCCGGTTTTACTTTAATAAAAATGTTTCGTAAATAAAAATTCTACGTAAGGACATTTCCTGGTTCTATACTCTTACGTTATTAAGCCATAAACTTTGTGCCTCCAGGATGAAAGTTGAGCCGGAATTCCTACTGTATTTTCCCAACGCGATTATCGCTCGCCGAGAAAACGAAAAGGTACAGTTTCACATAGTAGTTTCCCCGTCACGTCCCATTGTTGTCCCCCTCGACTTTCGACCCGACAGCGAAAATAACGTATCGCGAAAAGCCATTATTACCAACTCATAAGATTTGCCAACATTCATAACTGTTAAATTCACTAGTTGGTGCGCTTCATCAAATCTTTCAAGTAATTAAGGTTTTTAGTTGAGATAAAAAGTCAGTGTCACGATCGGGATTCGAACCCATGATCTTTGTCTAGATACCCTGCTGCTCTACACTTGAGTTATCCCGACCTAGATCCATTTATTTCAACTAAATACTTTAATAAATTGAAAGATATTAATTTGTCAAGCGGACCAAGATAATTAGTGAATTCAATAAGTTAAAACGAAATATACTTCACTCAATCTCCCCGTGGCCATTTCGTTTGTCGCCGAGAATCAAACAGATTACACAGCATTTGAAAAATGACAAAAAGAAGGGAAAATTGAAAAGCCGGGGTTGAGACGGGAAGTTAGTGTCCGAGTGGACCGAGCTCAAGTGGTAGAGCAGCGGTTAATCCAACTTGTGGCAGTGACTTTTTTTTATCTCAACTAAAATTAATAGTTAATTCAAACATAAATAACTGTTTTGAAAAATAAATTTTGATCTATTGTTTCGTAAGTATTGTGGTAAATGAAGTGACAATTTACCTTCTTCTAGCCCACAACTTTGATCAAAATCTTTACTAAAACTAAGTCAAAACAGTTTAAATTATAATGATTGCAACGTTTTGTACAAATTGTACAAAATATTTTTAAAGGGGAAGAGAAATGTTGCTAAAATTCACACTATCTGAGGATGAAATTTTATGTATATTTAATGTACATGCAAAGGAAGAGAGAAATATGAGAAAACAGAGGAAGAGAAAGAATAAAAAGATGAGATTGATGAATTCATAACGTTTTATTACTCCACCTAAAGTTAAATCTCGTGGACCTCTCTGCTACTTGACAGAAAGACAGACGTTTTATCTTAAGAGAGATTGAAAGAGAGAAAGTGAGAAAAGCTGGCTTAGAGCAAGTCGTAGAGGATTGGCTAGGACTTGGTGGGAATGAGCGTGGGATAGAGCAGCGACGGTTGCGAATTTTGACGACATTTTATTGCCAAGAGGGCTGGGGAGTTCGTCCAAACAAACAAATACTTGTTTTTCAATGAGAGTGAATGTCAGAACATGCGCGATGTGGTCAGAACCATTCGATCGTTCAAACATCACTTTTTTGTGCATTCTGACGTTCAATTTAGGCAATTTTGATATTTTACCATAGATATAGATAAACTGATTAGTCTATTTTTGTGAGGATCGGTGTTTATGAGACAGAAACATAAGATGTGATCCGAACCATTGGAAAGTTCAAAAGTTTGATTTTGTTGTGCGTTCCAACGTTCAATTAGACAGTTTTGGTAGTTCATCATGGTAGATAAGCTGATTAGTCAGTTATTGAGAATCTGTGTTTGTGGGACAAAAAATATCAGAACAGAGATATTTCTCTACCAATTTGGGAGAAAGTTGCTCAATAATTCAACAATAGCAATAAACCATATTATGTTATTGGTCATGGTGGTGGATGGATGGATACCAGGGACTGGAGGAGTTCCCTCCTGAGCACTGCAGCTGTACAGCTTATTGTACTACATACCCTGCTCCATTTTTGGGGGAGGGCTCACAACAGAAAGTGATCTTGAGCCCCCGTTGTACCAGTGTTCTTCCATCGAAGAAACTCATTTTTGAAGGGCTGAGATCCAGTCCCACCCTTCTATTGCTGAGTGCCGTGTCAATTTCTTTTAATTGCGGTCACCGGTCTCCTTAGACGTCAGAAAAATTCCCGAGTGAAGGTGGGGATCGAACCCACGACCGCGGGGTCTACTAGCCCAGAGACTGACTCCTTAACCACTCGGCTACCGCGGCCCCCGTTATTGGTCATAATTGTATATTAATAATTATTTTAATTTAAGGTTTTGGGTTGAGACGAAAAATAGTGTCACGAGTGAGATTCGAGCCACGACCTTCGGCCCAATATGTCGCTGCTCTACCAATTTTGGCATCTAAACATACATGGCTTAATTTGCATTTTTTTAAAAGGGAATATGTTTGAAACAATAGCTTAACGGACTTTCAAGAAATTAAAACTCATTAAGTTCGTCCATTTTTCAGGGAGGCTGACTATAAGGAAACGGGCACAATGTAGCCACCTTGTTCTGACGAGAATACGTACCCATTAGAAGAAAAATAGTCAGAATTCGCATCCATAGTAACCGTAGCTTAATTGTGGATCTGGCTAGGAAAATGGCCCGTTCTGGGAACAAAGGTGAGTCGCCCTGGCGACGAAGATGAGTACGCCCAATCGAAATGATTGGTCGTCCTGGCGACGATTATGAGACAACCTGGCGACAAATTAGACTCGTCTTAACGAATAAGAACGCTCGTCGTGGCATTGAAGTTGAACTGATCTGGCGAAGACGAATGCTGGACTTGACGAGAAATATCAAGCGTCCTGCCGACAAATTACACTCATCTTAGCAATGATGATTTGGCAAAAGTCATGCCTAGGTCATATATAACAGTGATATTATGAAATACAAAATATTTCATTACATAAAAGAATAATTAAACGATATGCTTGAGAATAGACTTGTAGGTAAACTGTGAAATGATCTACCTATTTTCTAATAGGATTCATTATCATATAATTTATAAACATCACCTAAACAACTAAAATCCTATCGAGACAATTCAAAAAATCTTTCAAAATTTGTTTCTAGAGGACTAGATTAAATTATAAAATATGAAAACTGGAGATACATTTTTATTAACTAGAGTCCGCAAAATTTAAGGGTTAAATTGCAGTGGAATCAGCCATTAGGGTTTGCAGTGAGAAAAGTCAAATTAACTGACTATTAATAACTTTTACATTTAACTGTTATATGAAAGAAGCGATAGTTTCCAAACTGCGAAATATTTAGCCGACGTAATTCAGGCAACTGTATAATAAATAAGAATAAAATTTTAACGAAACTTACAAAAAATAAAACAATTAACATTTCTTTTATTTCTACTAGTTTTCGTGATCCGCTTGACCAATTAATATCTTTCAATTGATTAAGGGTTTGATCGAGATAAAAAAGTCGGTTTTACAAGCTGGATTAGAGCCCACGATCGTCGGCTCGAACCCAAGCCGCTGCTCTACCACTTGAGCTATCGTGACCTCGATCCACTCGGACACTTACTTCCCATCTCAACTTCACCTCTCGAATTTTCCCTGCTTTTTGCCATTTTTTAAATATCGTGTAATTTATTTGATTATCGTCAAAAAAAAAAAAAAAAAAAAAAAAGGAAAGAAATAGCCTCGAAAAGCTTTAGTAAAGATATACTTCATTTTTACTTATTAAATTCACTAGTTTTCGCGGTCCGCTTGTCCAATTAATATCTTTCAATTTATTAAGGTTTTTAGTTGAGAAAAAAAGTCAGTGTCACGAACGGGATTCTTTTAATTTTGTCCCTTGGCAAAATTTTGGCTTTTGGAAAACAATAAAAGTTATGATGAAATTGAACTGTTTTCTTCCCCAAACAATCAAATTCCTATCAAGAACTAAAAAAAATGTTTTTATTTGTTTCTAATGATTAAATTAAACTATAAAATATGAAAACTAGGGATTTTTTTTTAAATGGAGTTCCTACACTGAAATCAGAAGTAGGGTTTAAAGTGATGTAAGTCAAATATATAGAGCATTGATATATTTTAAATTTAACAGTAAAATAGAAAAAGCGATAATTTTTAAACTACAAAAAATATATAAAAATTAAAACAATTAACAAATTTGTAGTTTTGCTTCTTGGCAAAATTTTGACTTTTATAAAACAGTAAAAGTGTCGATGAAATTTAATTGTTTTTCATATTAAGGTTTTATATTTTTCATTTCGATAGTATTTTTTTTAATAAGTTTCACGGGTTTTTTAACAGAATAAAATTTTTTTAATGGTTGTACATATTTAATAATTCCGGTATGTGTTTTAAAAATTCTGGAACGTAAAATATAAATGTTCGAAAACAGCTGGTTGTCCATCGCGTTTTCACATAGATTTACGCGTTCTCGTAAAACAAATCATGCTTCCCAGCTTGGCCTTTATCCCGGCTATAAAACATGCTGATGGGCCGAACGGGATGGCCCATCTGCAAAGTTTCCATTGCGAAGGCGGCTCGGCCTCCCGCAAGAAAAACTTTTAATGGCCGTGTAACAGGAAGAGCTGAAAACCTGACGTAAGCCTTGAAGCGGCTTTCGCGCGAAATCCTTCAAAGCTATAAACGGCTTTTTTTGATTTATGCCAAAAATCGGATGCACCAAGTAAAAAATGAAGTTTCAAATAAACAATTTTTCATATACCCCTTTGGAAAATTTATTTAAACAAATAAACGTACATAAATAACATTACATAAATGCGCTCTTTTCATGGTTTGATGAGAACCAGAAACCATAGTTAAGGAAAAAAATGAAATCTTGTTTTGGAAAGTAAAATAACCTTAGGAGGCGGACAATTTATGATGTGCAAAAATAATTTACGGATTAGGGAAATCCTGGATTTGAAATAAGACTAACGTGCTACACAAACAAATGTCACAAAGAATGATAAGTAGGGGAGTGCGACAGAAACGTTTTGCATATAGCGAAACGTTTGTGTATTAAAATTTCCTATAAAGACAGAGAAAATATCAAAAATCAGGTTGAGAAGCTGAAAAGGTCAAAGCACAGCAAACTCCGCTAAGCTTCAAACATACCCTCTAACATAATCATAAATAATGTATCCTAATGATATCAGAATAAAAACATTTTCATACGTATTTTTTCCCAGCATTTTCTTGTTGTACTCAATTTGAAAAAAAGCCGTGTTTTTCTCTTCTCTTAGGCTTCGTTGTCAAGAATGATTAGAGATGTTTCGAACATTTGTCGGCCCGACATCATCAAAATGGTTATAAAAATTCATACGCTGTCAAATTCGGCCAATTCACAATGAAGACACATTTAGAAAGAGAAAATCGTTTAATAATAAGTTTAGTTGCGAACCTGCATTTTTTTTATGGCTGAAAATAGCTTAGTTTGTGATTGATCAGGAATCTAACTTGAGAGGACAGAACGGATAAACCCGAAGCCTAATTCAGATCTTGCAAATCATTTTCACTATTTGACATTCAAAGAATGGTGACCGGTAGCCAATGATTATTTGGAGATCGTGACGTAGGTTTTAGAAAAACATTTTCTTTATCGTGCCAATGTTTCGAACTTCATTGAGATCTTCTTCAGGGCAGATTTATAAGGTACGATGTAAAAAATTGTTTTTCTAAAACCTACGTCACCGGACCGCATCTCCCGATCGCCAAATAATCATTATAAGAATCCATTAGAGTTTGTGGTCCGGTTAAACAATTAACTTTTTGGAATTAATTAATATTTTTGATAGGTATTGGTTGAGATTAAAAACTCCAGTTTCACGAGCGGGATTCGAACCCACGACCTTCGGCTACGCCGCTACTCTACCACTTGAGCTGTCGTGCCTTCGATCCGCTCGGACACACCAATACCTTTGATAATTATTAATTAATTGAAGTAAGTTATTTGGTAAAACCTACCAGGACATGAAGAATTGAAGTATATCTTCACGAAAGCTTTCCGTGGCCTTTTCGTTTGTTGCCGAGAATCATATAGATTACACGACATTTGAAATATGACAAAAAGGAAAGAAAATTCGAGAGGTGAGGTCGAGATGGGAAGTTAGTGTCCGAGTGGATTGAAGTCACGATAGCTCAAGTGGTAGAGCAGCGGCGTATCTAGCAATCCCACCCGTGACACTGACTTACTATCTCAACACCCCAACCAATATCTTTCATAAATATTATTAGAATGTTTGACTCAACATGTAACGTGTTCTCCGGCTAAAAATCAGTAATTGTTGTTTATAAATTCTATTTCAACAAGCATTTGATTAAAAAAACCCTCTAAATTTTAATAATCCTCTGTTACTACTTACTTTATACCGAAGCTTTATTTCATTGTTTTTGATGTAATAAAGCGCAAAGGGTAATAACAAAACGGAACAATCGGTATTAAAGGCAAACAATTCGTAACCATTGAAGGAAAAATTGTGACTTTCCAAGTTATAAATAAGCGTGAACTACATACTGGTTAGCCTGCGACCTAATATCAAACGTTACGATGGTTTAACCTACCATTAACGCGGAAGGGACATCGCGACACTAAAATAAATTCTCCTTAAAAGAGTCTCTCCCCTAGATGATTATTTTTACGAGGGTGTGTGGAAATACAAGATTGTATTAATGAATGTTTTTGAAAAAAGCCCGATTGAAAGTATGTCTATTGAGCGTTTGAACGCCGATTCGACCCCAAGAACATTACATTACAGCGATGAACGCCATGTCAACTTCTAAACCGTCCCAGCCATCGGCGCCCCCTGAAATGAAAATTGAATCACACACATTTTCATTTTTCGTGGCAACTAAAAGAGCCGAAATATTATTAATTTTTAAGTAAGTTGAAAGTTTTCGAAATATATGCTTATATATACAGAATCTCGTTTCATTATATTTAGTTTTGTAAATATTTGTCTGTAGGATTTTCATCAAATAAGTCAATATTGTTACTCCAAAGTGTATTGAATCTATTAATCTTCTTATTCTATTATTCCATCTTATTAAATCTACTACCAGCAAAGTAATTTAATGATGTCCCGTCTCTTTCTTAAGTGATAGAAAGTCCATTCTCAATCTAATTTCAGAATCCAGTTGAAGTTATTTACAGCAGTACTCTACAGGACGGTAAGATAGTTTATAAATCATCAACAACAAATTTCTCTATAATAAATAACTTCTATATTTGATATTGTTATAATTTGATAGTTAGGCCTGTCAGACGTAGAGTTAGATTTAATATTTTCAAATCATCAAGTACATTTTTTCATAATGACAAATTTACAATTTTAGATTTGGTTCAAAAATAAAACTAATTTTTGAAGGTAATAAAATTCAATGTCTCCATTCTTAAAAAAATTATCTCGTAACATTATTTCTGCTCGACGCCAGACCCCGGTCATCGTTTCACGGATGACCTCTTTCCCAAAATGGCGATACGGTGCATAAAAACTACTAGTCTTTTGAATTGGAACGACACGGCCGATATTAGGATCGATTGAAGTGCATGAAATAAAATTTAAAAAGATTTTCTCCCTCTATGTATCTGCCTTTGTAACAATATATCGAAATTTATGAATTTTTTCTGACTTTACCGAAATTCTGTGGCATTTCTAGAAAGCAGCTGAGAGACACTCATAATTCTCTAGAACGCGGTATGTGCTGTATTTTGAGGTTTTTCTAGATGCATAGAACGATGCGGTTTTTATTCCCTTCCTCTGAAACACAATTTTTATAATGGTTACTTCAGAGTTAAGATAGTCGAGGATATTACACAAATTCAAACTGGAACGTTTCGTACCATCC
The DNA here is from genome assembly GCA_039619505.1 of Cimex hemipterus. NCBI lineage: Eukaryota > Metazoa > Arthropoda > Insecta > Hemiptera > Cimicidae > Cimex > Cimex hemipterus. Next base: position 3,741,095 of record CM077112.1, on the reverse strand, counting down.
TGTTATACACAATCATCCATGCAGAAGAAACTATAATTTTTTAAAATCTTTATCCAAGCAATCTCCAAAGTCCAAGAAAAGCATGTTCTTATGTTACATATATAGGTTGAGAGATATATATGAACATATGCCGATAAGTATATAGGTAGACAGATACATACGTAGATAGGTAGACAGATAGATACGTAGGTACGTAGATAGGTAGACAGAAACGGGGATAGGAAGATAAGTAGATAGGTAGATACATACGTAGATAAGTAGATAGATTGTTAGATAGATAAATAGTTAGATATAATAGATAATGAAATAGAAATAGAGAAAGATAGATAGATTCGTAGATACGTAGATACGTAGATAGGTAGATAGGTAGACAGTGGATAAGTAGATAGATTGTTAGATAGATAAATAGATAGATGTAATAGATAATGAAAGAAAAATAGAGAAAGAGATAGATACGTAGATACTTAGATAGGTAGATAGATTGTTAGATAGATAAATAGATAAATATAATAGATAACAAAAGAGAAATAGAGAAAGATAGATAGATACGTATATACTTAGATAGGTATATAGATTGTTAGATAGATAAATAGATAGATATAATAGATAACGAAAGAGAAATAGAGAAAGATAGATACGTAGATAGGCAGATTGATTGATAAGTAGATACATAGATAGATAGATAGATAGATATATAGGTAAGTTGACAGATAGAAAAGATAATGAAAGAAAGATAGAGAAAGATAGATACTTAGATAGGCAGATCTATAGATGCTTAGGTAGATAGACAGATAGATAAGTAGATAAGTAGATATACAGATAGGTAGATCGATTGATAGGTAGATAAATAAATAGATAGATACGTAGATAGGTAGATTGATATATATATATATATATATATATATATATATATATATACAGAGAGTGAGAGAGAGATAGAGAGATAGATAGATAGATAGATAGAGAGAGAGAGAGGGAGAGAGAGAGAAAGAGAGAGAGAGAGAGAGAGAGAGAGAGAGAGAGAGAGAAAGTGAGAGATATCTCAATCGGATCAAAAGTTTGTTTTCAGAACATAATTTTTTTACCATTAATGAACTAATTATATATAAAAACTGTCTGTGTATGTTCGAATGAATAAGATATTCTTCATGAGGCCTAGATTTTTATATAGTGAATTATAGATTTCTTTTTTGAACGGTTAAAGCTTCTTTTTCATAAGGATGAGCGAAACTGTTACATAACTTCATCTTAATATTGGACTGTTCTCACTGCTCGGCGGCTCGAATTGGCAAAGGTCTCACGGAGACAGTATAATTTATCCACGTAATTTCCTAATGAAAATCCCTGCCGTCTCAAGAAAGGTTGTTTTACATTAGAAATTCAAACGAAGGATAGTGGATCAATGTTTCCGTGCCAAAGATCTCCTTGGTTATATACGCAATGGAAACTGTTTACGCAGCTGGCCCTGTGGATACATAATGTAATAGAAACTGAGAATGTACGCGTACAGTCGAGAAACGGAGTTGAGAGCCTTGATTAGTAGATATAAATAAAATATATCCTTCTCTTTTTTTAAATGATAAAATCGATTTTGTCTACTCAATGGTTTGACTCTGTTTTTTTTAAAAATTCAGTTTAAGCGTAAGTAACGTAAACAAATTTTCTTACTAAGCTGATAACACTGTCTCAGAATGATTAAAACTTTTATAACTGAGGATAAAAAATTTCAACCATTGATATTACATAAATACTCCATTGCTACCAAAATAAACATTAATATCTTAACGAAATGGTCTATATTATTTTATCTTAGTAACTTGCTACTAACTAAAACATTAGCCTAAGGGACGTAACTGTCGTGGTCTTTTGTTGTCCTTCAATTTGCTTATAAGTATAACTCATGATTCACTAGCGCGCTGTACGTAAATGTAGTTATTGATCGATTTAGGAAATATGTATATTTTTGGCAATAGTCCTCTATACAAAAGAATAAAGTAAGCAAGCAAATAACTGTAAAAATTTTATTGATTTTATGAGTACGGAAGCTAAGCTCCTGACATGCCGTACCAGAAAATATCCGATACCAGTTTGGATAGAGTATAGGGATAAAAGAGGCGGCCCTAACGCATACTGCACCTCGTACTAAATACATGTATCGTGGTTCTCTGTTAATTAAAACTCATTGGCCAGTTTTTGGCTATTAACAAGACCCCACAGCTTTTCCAGCGTTTCGTTGGTGTAGGATCTTGCTTGTGGTTCTTCTTTTCATAGTTGCAAGAACCTGCCCTTACATAGACCTTCGCAGAAACGTAAAATATGTTCTGCAGTATCCTTTTTTTTTTCAGGAATTTGCACATTGTTTCTTTTGTCTGTACTTACGTATCTGGTGCATGTCTTTCATAACTTGCAGTCCGGAGTTTGTCAGGAGTCCAAACCGAATCCTGGTTCGGTTGCGGTTGCCTTCCAGTAGTTCTTTGGTAAATTTTGCGGATGGTCCTTTTATGAATCTCTTCTCGTTTCTCCTACCTGCGGTATTGTTCCACCGGGTTTCGGACTCATTAAGGATCCATTTTAAGATCTTTTGTGGCTGCTAGGTGTTCTGGACCCATATAGACCATGTACTACTAGTACTCGATACCGGTATCGAAAGAAATTATTGAATAGTAACGAGTACTTTTTTCAAACAGTGGGTACCAAAAGTACGTAGGTAAGAAAAATCTGTCATCACATTTCAACATAATTGATATTTCAATTTTAACGTTATCGAGTTTTGGGAAAATTGATCATCGGGTTTTTTGTTTTCAATAGTTTGAATAGAATAGACGAATTACCACTGTATCCACGCGCAAGAACCGGACGAGGTATCTACGTACAAAAAGGAAGGCGAATACAGTTTAGGTACTTGTAGACAAAAACATTTATAACAAACCGACATTAAAAGTGCGAGGTGAGAAGCGAGAACGATTATTAGCTATAAGAATTAGAGTAACCAATTTGAAATATTCATTAACTTTGTTGACATATGCCGCTAATAGGCACTCCTAACAGTAACTAATTAACTCCCAGTTTGATGACAGTTTAGTTTCCAAAGGAAAATTACAATTCAATAGTGCTTGAAAACTCGACGCAAAACCTATTTGATTATTTTTTCCGTATCTAGGAAAAGTACTCGATACAGTACTTGTATCAATGCATACAAAAGTACTCGGGCTGTCTAACCAGTTTTAAAACACTCCAACCAGCATGAATCAACCGCTTCTCAGAGCACACCGCTCTCGCTAACAAATTCATTGTTCAAATTCTTATCCAAATGAAAGCTCCATAGCGGCCAGTCGTTAAGGTTGCTACCTTTTACTAGGAAAAGTAGGTTAGCATCTCTTCGGGTTAATCCAACAGCCAACGGCCATGCGCACCAACACGCAAACAGATTTTGTTTAGTTGTCACCGATGAGAAAGAGGTAAATTGAAAGTAAGTATGGCTTGTTACGTATCAACAAGGTCGATCGGCGCTGCCCTTCTGGACCGGCAGGATCAAAAAGGAGGCCGAGGACGAAGTCAGTCCTATGCTGAATGCGGTACCGTAAACATCGGGAAAATAATGAGACATTCTCTTGAAGTGAAAATTCGGAAGAAAAGGATTTTTTTTTGTTTGTTCATTAACGGAGAAAATTGATTTTGATTTACAATTGTATTTTTTGTTCGTAAGTAAAATAAATTTTTACTCCTTAATTAAAAGGTTATATTAAAAAAAGAGGAAATCTTTAACTTTAAATTTACTAAAACAGAAGTTTATAAAAAGAAAATTATTTTTTTAAATTTATTTAAATTCAACACTAACAAAGAATTGTATTTGTTGATGCATATTTTTTTCAAAGTAATAAATCAATTGTTGGGTTGCTGTTTGAATTCTATTTTTTGTTCTTTTTTTTGGTATAACCTTTTAATTAAGGAGTCAATCAATTTTCTCCGTTAATGAACAAACAAAAAAAAATCCTTTTCTTCCGAATTTTCACTTCAAGGGAATGTCTCCTTATTATTTTCCCGATGTTTACGGTACCGCATTCAGCATAGGACTGACTTCGTCCTCTGCCTCCTTTTTGATCCTGCCGGTCCAGAAGGGCAGCGCCGACCGACCTTGTTGATACGTAACAGGCTCTATAATATTTTTTACGAAAAAACCATCAGATTATGATAAATAACGGAAGTAAGAAAATTAATTTCTTTTACTTACTTCTACTTTTCATTTTACTTTATAAGTTGATATAGATATAAATAAACATTTATTAGTGCTTAGGTTAAGTAAGTTTTTAGTTGTGATAAAAAAAGACAGTGTCACTAGCAGGATTCGAAAGCACGACCTTCGGCTAGATACGCCACTAACGGGACTTCTCAAGTAATAGATTAGCGGCGTATCCTGCCGAAGGTCCTGGGGTCGAATCCCGTTCGTGACACTGACTTTTTTACCCCAACTAAAAATCTTAATTAAATGAAAGATATTAATTGGTCAAGGGGACTACGAAAAATAGTGAGTTGTCTTAAATATTAAGAAAGGAACGGAAGAAATGATTTTAATATAAGGTAAGATTTTTTTCTACGGGGCCTGCAACATCAGAGGTTATATCAATCCTCGGGGTGCCGGTGTTTTTGGGAAAAACTCTATTTGCAATTATGTCAGATTCGAACCCGGGACTTTCACTTTATAGTGATTGTCAACGACTAAATGGTTGCGGCCACCGATGCTCCTGTTTTTTGTTGCCGTCGATGATGATGATGATGGACACTATGATGAGGTTTTTTCCCTAAACACTTCAGTATTATAGCTTGTATTTATAAAGTCTTTGACCATGTTTGTAACAATTCCATTACCTCGGTTGTCTTTGTACAGGTTATGTTCGGCTATGTAACATTGCCCGGTTGCTTCAGATTCGTTTCTTTCTCCTCATTACATAACCTGACAATGGAGCCATTATTAAAAATGACCATGTTATGTAATTGTTTCTCAGATGCTAATGTTCGGTAAATAATCCTAACTGTTCTATTAGTTTATCCCTGTCTAAATGAAGTTAGGTGGTGAAGGTTTTTAGCATTTGTTCACTGAGTTTAAATGGGATTTTTTCAAACGATAATGCTCACTAGTTGATAGTAGATCTTATGAGGATTTGTTGACCCTGTCGCCTTTTTTTGATTTTCTAAGGCACAAACGTCGATGTGCATGAATTTCACCATGAAATATCGAGTTGTATTTCCCTAATGAATTTGATTTTTTATAATGTTTTGGGCATGTTCAAACACGCCTGATCCCCTTCATTTATTTAACGTATGTACATGTGTATATTACAATATATAATTTTATCTGATTCCTCTTATAAAGAATGAACAAACTTACATAAACATTTGTCATAGATGAACAAAAACGCCTTTTCTTCCAGTTCTCCAGTGAAAATGGATTTTTCCATTTTTTGAATAGAATATTTGAACCCATAAAAACATTGTAATTTTTTGTTCTATTTTTTAACAGTGACTGATTTTTTATTTAAAAAAAAATTGAAAACATAAAAGTTCTTTGCAACAACTATGTTTTAAATAAGCGTACAGAACACATAACAATTTTAATACAATTTTTGAAAGTTTAATACACAATGTTAATGTTAATTATATTTTTTGTCGATTCGAAATCGAAAGAGTATCTTGTTGTTTCAGCAGGCAAGTAACGACAAGCAATGATGTCCATACACAGCCCTTGATAAATTAAAAAACAAGAATTGCGTTTGGACAATCAGGGCCTGACATCGGAAAATCCTCTCTCCACTGCGTCCTTCGTCCTGAAAAAAAACAAAAAAACTCCCAACTAATTAGTTCATCAATAGTGTTTAAATGAAAATTGCTAAGCTTTTCCCGGAATCATGCCTATCTAAGATGCCACAGTGTGAATTTATCCCGATAATGTATATTATACGATTTTATACGTGCGGTAAGGTATTACTTTCTTAATCCGATGGATTACAAGGGGAGGGTTCCGTGATCCTTATACGGCAAGGGCGGGATCAATGGTTTTATCTCATGCCCTAGCTGTAAGAATGTTTATTTATACAGAAATTGTTTCTAGTGTTCACAAAAATCTGTATAATTTTTTTATAGGAAAAAAGCTTTATGCTTTTAAAATTTAAAAGTGTATTTTCATTTTTTCTTATCATTTCCTGTCGGAAAAACCTAATACTTTAGAATTATATTAGCGTTTTAAATTTTTTCTTAAAGATGATAAATTAGAAAGCTCTTAGAAAAGTTTTTAAGTTTATGTATTGTCAAATAAATTAATACAAAAAACTCGGATATAGCCCAAGAGTGAGACTTTGCGTAGGAAGAGAAGTTGAGTTGTTATTTAAGTTAAGTCCCTGGTCGTTAAGATGTACTTTAATAAGTGTACAGATAAAAAGGATTCAACCCCGATTCATGCTCATCCATGCGGCAGATGCGGGCGAACGGAAAGAACCATATCGGCAGCAGTTTTTCCGGTTGATTTAGATTAGGGCGTCAAGTGTGGCCGGAACGATATCTGGCCGAAGCAGGCGAAGCCCCGTCCGCACTATATCAGGATAGGGGCAGTTTAAAAACGGCTCCAGACAGCTTGTTCTAGCCCTGATAACCGCACCTCACTGAACAGCTGGCCGGTCTCACGTTTAACACCATCCTTTTCAGGGGAATTTAACCGTTTACTCTTTAAAATATATGAACGGGCGAGTGACCGGCGGTTCAACGATTAAGCCTGAGATCGTGACTTTACAATAAACACATCTTTAAGTATTTTCAACAGAAAATATTAAAAACATTATAGTAATCGTAGTTATAAAAAACTGTGATACAAACCGCAAAAAAAGTTGTTACCAGATAAATCGTCTTAGTTGAATGTAAGTAATGCCAGATAAAACAACTTTACAATATTTCGTTTTGGTTTACAATACCATCTAATGAATATGCATCTTTCTTATGCTTATTTTATGCCGAAATTATTTTACTTAATGTTTTAAATTTAATAATTATGACTGTTAACAAAGGTAAGACGAGTAAGTTGGAATGTATTAAATAGTCAATTAATTCGTTAAGGCCATGGGAAACCATTGTCTTACCTTCCTTTCGCCATTATTTAAAAAAAAAATCCATATTTGCTTAGTGCCCATAATTGACCATATTAATTATACTTTTTATCTAAGGGTTTTGGTTGAAATGAAAAATTAATGTCATGAGCGGGATTCGAACCCACGACCTTCGGCTAATTACATTGCTGCTCTAACCACTTTAGCTGTCGTCACTTCGATCCCTTTGGATACCAACTCTCCATCTCAACCTAAAACATTAGATAAAAAGAATAATTAACGGAAATTCACTAGTTTTCATAGTCTGCTTGACCAATTAATATATTTCAATTAATTAATGAAAAATTGCAAAAAGGAAGGAAAATTCCAAAGGTGGAGTTGAGATGTGAAATTAGTTTCCGAGTACATCGAAGTCACGATCGCTCAAGTGGTAGAGCAGCGGCGTATTTAGCCCAAGGTCGTGGGTTCGAATACCACTCGTGTCAGTAACTGTTTTATCTCAACTGAAAACCTCAATTAATTGAAACATATTAATTGGAATAATTAATATGATCTGTTATGTTCGTGGACAGAGATTCCTCCCAATGAATTGCCGTCTCTGAAGTGGTTTGACACGGCGATGCTTTGAGTCCGTTATTATTTTCACTGTTCTGACCCCACATCGTTCAGCTTGTTACTAAACTCGAATTACCATTAAATAGTGGTAAAAGTTTACAATTTTGTGGTCCTTTTGCTACGATCATCTTCTTGGATTGAATCTAAAAAAAATTTTAAAATAAATAATTAATTATAATAGCAAATTTTTAATAATTAATGTTTATAAAACTGTGATCATATAATTCACTAGATTTGGATAATGTTGAAACAAAACGTTTTATGTACGGAAGAGGTTGTATTGTTTTTGTGAATTTACTTCGTGTTTCGTTTTCTTCTTTAACCAAATTCTCACAAGACAGTGAATATTTTTGAGAGAAAAGTACTATACCAGCCCATTCACTGGGGTTATTAAAATCGTTTAAAAGTGGCAATTGGGATTTAAATTTACAATATCAATGTTGTATGTTCTTTTCTCTCAACACGACATGGCACAATTACACAGAAGACAAACACTTGCCCTGAAGATGATCTCAATAAAAGATCGAAACGTATGTTCTTTTTGGGAAATCTGTCTCTGTACCCTTAGAAGATCTTGGAACCTAAATTCTAACTGTGTGGTCATCAATGACCGTTAATCTATAATTATTTAGAAATCGTGAGATGCAGGTGTAGGTTTCAGAAAAACCTTTTCTTTGTCGTGCCAATCTTTATTGAAATCGTCTTCAGAGCTTAAAATGTTGTCTTCTGTAATTTTACCATTCTTGCGTGTCCTATTGACAATCCAAAAAGAATTGAAAGAGCACAGCTGATAGTTTTTAAACAAATATTTCATCACCCATGGAACACACGACAGTAAAAGAAATTATGATATTACTTCTATCTTAAAGCCAAGGACAGAATTCTTCTGGATTCTAGATGTACTGTCTGTCCTGAACAGCCAATGAGATAGCTATTATAATTTTTGTATCTATCTTTAATATTATCTTTTAAAAGTTAAAAATGCAACAATTGGGACTCCAGCTGTAATGGCAATTTATGCCTGTTTGTCTACTTTCCTCTCATTAGGGATTCCAGCATTCCCTTCGTATATAATAAATAAATGAATATGATATAGTAATGCATAAACACAATTATTTACGGTTTTTAGTTGAGATGAAAAAAAGTTAATGGCACGAGTGGGATTCGAACCCACGACCTTCGGCTAGATACGCTGCTGCTCTACCACCTGAGCTATCGTGACCTCGATCCTCTCGGACATCAACTCCCCATCTCAACCTCACCTTACCAGTTTTGCCTCCTTTTTCATCTCAACTAAAAACCGTAATTAATTGTGTTATATTAATTGGTCGAACGGACCACGAAAACAGTGAATTAATGATTTAAAATGGAGTATACTTCACTAAAGCTCTCCGTCGCCATTTCAATTGTCGTCGAGAATCCAAACAGATTACACAATATTTGAAATATGGCAAAAGGAGGGAAAACTCGTAAGGTGAGGTTGAGATGAGGGGTTGATGTCCGATTGGATCGAGCTCAAGTGGTAGAGAAGCGGCGTATCTAGCCGAAGGTCATGGGTTCGAATCCCTCTCGTGCCATTAACTTTTTTTCATCTCAACTAAAAACCGTAAATAATTGTGTTATATTAATTGGTCGAACGGACCACGAAAACAGTGAAGTAATGCATAAAATAAATAATACATAATACATATAAAATAAATAATAATAAAGACATCCAGAAACGTCGTTTAATAACCTCCATCCAGTTAAATGGTTAATCAAATTTACCAGAAATTCATTTAAAGTAATGAGATTTTTTTCAATTTGACAATAGAATTGTAAAATCTTATAATAAATAAGTCGGCCAATAAACAATTTTTGTCTAACGGTTTTTCTCCTTTCTTTCCTTAGTACGTATATACGGTTTGTTTGCAATTTCCCAACAAACTAAACAAGAGGATTGATAACACATTTTCGACGTTCGCTGTTGTAGGTTGTGAGAAGGGCCGTGTTTTCCTAACGGCTTTCTTCTCAAAAACGGTAAACGTTTGCGCCCTCGAGGGCTTCGAGAAAGGATTTCGCCTTGAAACAAAGAGGCTGATAGCATTGAATCGGGAACGGGGCCGGAACCGGCCCTCTCACGCTACATTTCCACCGGAAGCTTCCATTTCCCCTTTCTACCCTTGTCCACCTCTATCAAACTTTCTAATTGCTCCCCACACCGGCTTCCCTTCGTGTCCTTTACATTTGACAGAGCCGGGGGATTTGTCTTATTCACAGCTCCATTTCCCAGTCTTCTTCATTAAAACACTTCTTGCCTTTTAATTAAATAGATTCTTTGTTGACTCTAGATTTAGTTAAAACTTCTTTGATTTAGACATACTGATTTTTGTCAACAAATTTTTACTCTTGTATGGTGATTTGTAATAATAAAGAAATCGCATTTCTAACTATAGCATATATGCATCACGAAAAAATGTTTCACATCCTGTATTATAATGAAATTTCATTACTTGTTTATGTGTCTTCCTTTTTCACCCTCCCACAGCTTTCTATGTTTATCTATTTGCTTTTTTAATGCTGTTTTATTGTTTAATAACTTAACTTTCTAATATGATTATTCAACAATCGGTCTTAGAATTTTCTTTATCGTGCCAACGTTTCGATTTTATTGAGATCATCTTCAGAGCTCAAGGTGTTTGTTTTCTGTCTAATTGAGCCATTCCTGTGTGTTGTGTTGAGATTGCACCATTCCAATATATATAATTACATTACTACGATATTCAGATGGTAAACAAATATCATAAATTCTAAAAAACATAAATTCACTCTCTCTCTCTCTCTCTCTCTCTCTCTCTCTCTCTCTCTCTCTTTCTCCCCCTTGTTTGGATGATTCCTTTTCATCTAATTATCTATCTATAAAGTCAAGTATAATTTCCAGGAATCCTACAAAATACAAAACTGCTTCATTTTCTCTCTCACTTTCTATATTTATCTATCACTATCTCCTCTTCTCTCTCTCAATCTCGCTCTCTCTGTTTCTGTCTGTCTGTCTGTCTGTCTGTCTGTCTCTCTCTCTCTCTCTCTCTCTCTCTCTCTCTCTCTCTCTCTCTCT
>CM077112.1:3696694-3729466 GCA_039619505.1 Cimex hemipterus | reverse complement strand
ATATATATATATATATATATATACACGCACATACACACGTTAAGAGTGATAAAAGTTTTTGCGGCGCACCTAACACACTAATCCTCACGACTAGTATGTACTGCAAAATTGATAGACCTTGTTTCGTGAAATTGAACTTTATAATAGCCATTTTTGTAATTATGTCACCTATCTCCGTCTATTTTTTATCTCTCTGAAGAAACTGCAGGGAAAGTTAATTCAAGGCAGCTATTTAGGCATGTTGTTATCGCTATTTTTTGTATAATATTGTATTGGCATAATGTGCTATTTACTATTATTTTGTCTGTATGTCTTCTCAATAGAGCTTCTATATAACGACATCCAAACGGCGAGGTTTTGTTGGTTTTATTCGTCGGGGTCCCCTTTTTTTCTTTATGAAAATCAAAATGTCATGTTTGTTTTTATTTTATATTGTGATTATCCGTTTATTTTTATACAATAAAAGTTTACAGTATTTCATAATCACTCTCATACCTAAACCACGAAACTAAATATCGTTTTACAGACGTTTTCCTTTGCCTTTTAACCGTAATGTCCAAAATCATAGACAGACTTGGTTTTTTACGTCTAATACTCATTGTAGATTTACATAACTTTCTTCCTTCACGCAAATGTCGTACATGTCTTCCACGTTCCACGTTTAAACAATGTTTCAGGGTCGTTGGCTAAAAAGAATACTACTCGGAGCTTTTCAAGTCCCATGAATGTTGGTGCCTTAAACGAAGATGGCATGAACTCGCCAGAACCACATAACAGACTTAATGCTTGGCTTTTTACACACGTCCTCCGGGTGCGGAAGTGTTAGTGTTTTGACCACGGGATTTTATACCAATGGAACAAATTTTACATAATACAGGGTACAGGTAATTATTATTATTAAAAAACAATTAAAATTTACACGAAACTTATAACTCATAAGTATTTTTGAGTTGAAAGTATTCGTCTGTTTTCAGGTTATAAAGCTATCTTTTTATTCCTTGGCTACTGTTGAAACATCAAATTATTTTGTAATAATTTTGGATTTTAATTTCAGTCAATATTCTTATGTTAGGTTTTTTGTACAGATCACCAATTATTGCTATCTAATTGGTTATATACAAATTTTCATAACGTTTTTTGAGTGAATTGTTAACCGATTGGATACTATTTATGTATGGAAGGTATGGATGGACATGAATGGATACTGTCAGCGAAATTGAATGAAATGGACGAATTTCAAAACCGAAAATGTTTTTTCAGCCAAATGACCGGGAAGCCCTAAATGAAATGACCGAAGAAGAAAGATAATAATATATTCCATTCTATTGAATCAATTGTTTAAGAACTAAGTTTGGTTAACATTCATCGTTCCTAAGTAGCATTTTGTATTAATCAATGCTCAGAAAGATCTGCTTTGGTTGAATTCCCCTCAGAAAAGTTAAATAGAGGGTTGATTAATCTTCTTGCTAATTGTTAAATTGCCAGGCAATTGATTTTCTCACTTTAGTAATTTTCTAAGTAATGGAAAAGAAATGAAATTTCTCTTTTTTGCTAAAAGAGTATACACTTGTTTCGCGTTGGGTAATTAATTAGGCATTTTCAGTAAAAGGGGATATATAAGAATTTGTGGATGTTATTTCGGCGTTGATTATATTTTTGAAAAGTGGTCATAAAATATTCATCAGTTTTTTTATTGCTAAACCTTTACTTAATTAACTATTATCGTGGTCCGCTGGTAATATATCACAATTATTTACGGTTTTTAGTTGAGATGAAAAAAAGTTAATGGCACGAGAGGGATTCGAACCCACGACCTTCGGCTAGATACGCCGCTGCTCTACCACTGATATATGGCAAAAGGAGGGAAAACCCGTAACGTAAGGTTGTGATGGGGAGTTGATGTCCAGGTGGAACGAGGTCACGATAGGTCCGGTGGTAGAGCAGCGGCGTATCTAGACGAAGGTCGTAGGTTCGAATCCTTCTCGTGCCATTAACGTTTTTTCATCTCAACTAAAAATCGTAATTAATTGTGAATTTACTTAATATTTTATGGGGAAAATGACAAAAAAAAATGTACTTTTCAGTTTGACCAATATTGGAACCCTTTAAATATTAAATGTACTATTTAATCTTTCCATTAATTAAGGTTTTTAGTAGAGATAAAAAAGTCAGTGTCACGAGCGGGGTTCGAACCCATGATCTACTGCTAAATATGCCGCTGTTCTACCACTTGATCTAACTACACCGTGGCCATTTCGTTTGTTGCCGAGAATCAAATGGACTACACGATATTTGAAAAATGCCAAAAAAGTTAGAAAATTCAATAGGTGCGGTCGAAATGGGAAGTTAGTGTACGAGTGGATCTAAGTCACGATAGCTCAAGTAGAAGCGTATCTAGCCGAAAGTCGTGGGTTCAAATCCCGCTCGTGACATTGACTTTTTAACTTACCTAAAAACTTTAATTAATTGAAAGATATTAATTGTTCATGAGGACCACGAATACTTGAGAATTTCATGTTATATGCAATGAGATCAAACATTACATTAAAACAGTATTTTTATTTATTATTTAAAATAATTTCCATTTTTTCCATTAAATTTATATTTAAATTATTATGATTAATGTTTTGAGTTGATGGGTGATGTTTGCGGGTCGGTGAACTCATGCTGAACTCATTGGTTAGGTCATCAATCCCGGATTTGTTGAATTATTCATACGCTTTTTGGCATTGCGCATTCCTCAGTGAAGAAATCTCAATTATTTTGTTTAAATATGAATTTTTGAATTAAAAAACGAATAAATGTTATATAGTTTTAATTCCTGGCTGAAAATGGAGCAATGCCGAAACGCAAAATTCATTAAACTGAACAGAAAACGGGTCCAAAAGTGACCTTATACCGGCTCAGCATGATTAATGTTTTATGTATTAAAAAAACAAAGGGAGGAGCGACCATTATCATTCCTGGGTAAAACAAACAGTGTAAATTTGATTCCGCCGGTTTAGAACATCTGGTCCGGGAACGTGGAACGATATAGGCCGTTGATATTTTTAGAGGATTAAAGCTCTTCATTTCGCAAACACTCATCTTTAACACGTGTAGGGTCGCGTTTCGAAAAACCCTCCGATTATTTCGTCGAGGTAAAGGGCGAAAATCAGGGAGAGGAAAAATAAATAACCATTATGAAGGATAATGGATCGATTTGTCCTAATAAAATGTAAACGAAGAAACGGCCCGGAGAAAAAGGAGTGAAAATAAACAGAAGGGAAATCTCTGTAATTAAAGGCCGCTTAATAAAACGGTTAGAAGATATCAAAGTTGTCTTTTTAAAAGAGGGAATTTTTCCCCGTCATTTCTCCCAAATAGGGATAAGTCCCTGAACACTTATTAAATCGATGAGGTCCATTCTTTTCACATTCCTCCCGCGTAATTTCCTCGTTCCGGATAAATCAGGGATCTGTGCTGTCTTTTGGAGAAACCGTTTGAAGATTGTGAATCTCTGGGCCGTCACGACGATTCAAAAAACTCGTGAAACAACAGCGAAGGTAAATTTTAATGGGTCGTTCCTCGGAAAAGTCTCGCTGATGGTCAGAGCGCAACTGCACCACTCAGCATTATTTAAATTGTTTCATGAACTTTGAACCACCCACTTTATAAAAGACAATTGGCTTTTGCAGGGTAGAAACAGTTGTATAATTTGTTAATAGAAATAAATACATGGATTGTTAAAGTACTAACTAAACTGCTCAAAAATGAGTAGAAATATTGGCAATTTATTCTTATTCTATTAACTTTAATTAAATTAGCCGATATATTTTTGTTATTTCTGATAAAATGAAATAGAGAATGTAAACCAAAAACAAACGAATGTCATTTCTAATAACGGATTTACCTTCATGAAGATTACTCAGTTTGTGTACATAACCTTCTTTCCTCTTTACTCCATTGCAATCTAGTTTATTCCCTCTAACCATGGAATGACGTAATTTTGAACCCAAAGATCGAAATATTGTTGTGAGAATGTTTAATTCAGGCAAATAGTTCATCGCAGAGGGATTGGGCTTTTTTCACAGAGTGTTCTGCCGAGTTGAATTCCGAGAGTCTTGAACTGCCAAGAGGAGATCTGGTAGTGGATCTCAGCGCATTACGACTTTAAGAAGGGTCAGAATATTGTCATTGCTACGAGACGGCACACTTTCCACTGTGCCCGTCATAGATTAAATGAAAAACAAGATGTTTTGGCAAGACCTTTATCTAAACAAACGATGCCCCTTTGAGACGACATGCGGCAACATCTCGCCACCAGCAACTCAGGAGGATATCTTGCAATCACGTAGAACAGAACACCAATTGGAATGCTCATCTTTTCTGATTAGCCGAGTTTTTACAGGATGCGTACATGCTTTCCCAGACTCATAGTCGGGCAGACATGAGGATCTTTAATGTCCGTGCCTAAGCAATATAGAGCTCTTACCGGACAGTCCGATTCTCAAAGTACGCTCAAGTCCTTTCCTTGCGGGAAGGAAGCGATGGTTTGGGATTTACACTGGAGTTTGACATCGTATTGTTCATGGAAATCCCTCCACAGTAAGTTGTTCCAAGAAATTATCGACGAATACACCCTCAACACAGGCATCTAATTGGCAGGAATTTCCAATTTCTGGATGACAATGCCAGGCCTGATAGATGCAGAGGTGTTCATTTATGTTCAGAAAACATGGGGATTTTCCATTTGCCCCTTCCGCTATTGTCTCCAGACCTTAATCCCAGTGCGCACATGGGGGATGCGTTGTAGAGACGGCTTTTCGATCACTATTTGTAGCCAGTTGAGCTACATCTGACTGCAGTGTTGTAACATCTTTGGAGTAAAATTCCTTACGAAATTGGAGACAGCCTTGTTAACCCTCTGCCTAACAGGTGGACAGAGGTTTTATTTAACAGAAGACATCGCGATAAAAATTGTAAAAAAATTATTGTGTCCAATCAACAAAATTATGGAAATAAAACCTTTTATTTTGTTATTTTTTAAAATCTCTTTTAAAATGGCCACGGAGAGCTTTAGTGAAGGTATACTTATTAATTAACTTATTAATTCACTTTCGTGGTCCTTTGACCAATTAATATTTTTCAATTAATTAAGGTACTGGTTGAGATAAAAGTGCCACTAGCGGGAAAAACGGCAAAAAGCAGGGAAAATTCAGGAGGTGAAGTTGAGATGGAATGTTAGTGCCCGAGTGGATGGAGGGTGGATAGGTCAAGTGGTAGAGCAGCGGCGTATCAACCCAAAGATCGTTGGTTCGAATTCCGCTCGTGACCCTGACTTTTTTATCTCAACCAACACCTTTCATAAATATTATTTACTTAAAAAAAGTTCATTTTTAAATCGGACCACGAAGAGTAACGGATCTAAAAAACATGTATATTTAAAAAATAGGTTTTTTAGCGCAATCTTTACTTTCGAAATATTCAATATTTCTTTTTTCCTTTTGATTTAAAAATGGTCGCTTTTATTTACCATTGCTGATTTCTACTCAATAAAAAATCATATTTTCATACCATATTATTTTGTCCCTTCAAGCGATGTAATTATTTTAAAACATCTCGGTTAGTCAAATTTGTTTTTTTTTCCAAAGTTTTTGTTTAACTTTAGAACGGATAATATTCGAATTAGACATCATGAAGAAGAGCCTGTGCGAATTGACAATTAATAAAACGTCCACGATAATGGCACCGATGTGTCACCCTGGAACTCATCAGTCTCCCTTTCCTTGATTTGCGGTCTTCCCACCTTGTCAGCGACTAACTGATTAATTCGAACGATTCGTAACATTTCTGATTCTGATTGGATCCAGTGGAAATATCCTATTCCAAATTTCATCCCATGCCCATTTAAAATGACCCGAGTATTTGTCACTTTGATTATGGGGGGGGGTTTCGTTTTCTTTTCCTTTTTCCCCTATCGTCCAGGGTTCTCTAGAAGAATAAATGGGCCATAGTTTATTTAAAAAGGATAATGTTTTCTAAATCCATTTGTCCTAAAGATCAGTCTATCTGAATAAGTTGTCAGAGAATCATAAAATTACACATAAAAAATAAATCTTACAAGTTTATGGCTTTGACTTACAATATCAAACCAAGATTCACATGAATTTAGCCCATTTAAACATTTTAACGCAACATTTTGTACGATTTTGGATTAAATTGATACTACATTTGTCTATTATCGAAATGAATACAAATAATGCTTGTAAATCAAGATAGTACATTTAAAAAACTTGTCATTCTGGCTGTAACACATATGTGTATCTCATATAATTTTTTTAAAATCTATTACAATTCCCATATCTTCTTGTCATTAGGGATCAGGATCTCCTCCCTCTTGGTAATAAAACCTCGGCCTTTCAGGCATAGGTCAGGGCCATCATTGTTCTCTGCAGAACACTTATGGATAACAGGATAAAGGGAAAAGATATTACAACTTTTGTCCGACAGCCAGACCAGTCTGAAATCATTACAAAAAGAATTATTTACATTTAAATTACATCTAGACTGGTAGAAGAAACCGTTGAACTCATTAATAAGAGTATTACCAGCTATGAGAATAGGATAACCGTAATATGGATACCAGCTCAAAAGGGGCACTATGGCAATGAAGAGGCAAACGGCCTGGCACAGGAAGGATCAAGTATTGCGTTTGTCGGGCCAGAACAAGTATTACCTCACTCTTTAAGCACAGCGAAAGAGAGTATAAGTTGCTGGGGAGCGAAACAATTCCTCAAAGAATGAAATACGTTCCCCGGATGCAGGCAATCGAAGGAGTTTCTGAAGGAAATCAAACCTAAGGAAGCGAAATGGTTGTTCTCTAACTCTAGGAGGGGAATAAGGAGGCTGATAGGTATCTTAACGGGCCATTGCCCCTCGAGAAGACACCTCGTCATAATGGGTACTCTACCAGACCCTTTTTGCCGCTTCTGTGAAACAAAGGAAGAAACGGCTCGACACTACAGAATTTCCTAGGTATGCTAGGGAAAGATTCGATAATTTCGAAGGAGAGGACATAACCAAAGCACTCCCCAGGATAAAATGGTCCACAATCTTGGGGCTTGTAAATAAATCCAAAAGGCAGGACTCGTGAGCCGACCAGGTCCCGGACCTTTTAGGGATGGGGTACCGGCCAACCCAGACTTTTAACCCCTCGGGTCCTGGTCGCCCGCCCTGCATAATATATATATATACTTTCTTGTCATGGGATTAAAATAAAATTATAAACACAATTAACGACAGTCTTGTTACCTAACAAAAGCATTGCATCTCTTTGCCTTGGAGGTCGAGACTCGACTTGAATCATATCAATTCTCAGTATTCATGGACAAATTCGTCGTTGACTGTAAATAATAAATTTTAGCAAAGCTTTATTGAACACGGTTCAAGAAATAGCTTCACATCGGCTATATTTGATATTTGTAAATTTTATATCTTTCTCAAGTTATTTTAATAAAGCGTTAAAAATAAAAACAATTTTGATGCTCATTTTTATTTGTACATTTTTCACAGACATATTACTAAATAACTTTTTTAACATGTTTTGTCAGAAGAAGAGGAAGTGTTTTCTCCAATCGAGTAGAGCTCGTCAGGCATAACCCTTAGGGCTTGATCCTCCGTGATGATGTCCGCAGGGGAAAGTTGCACAACGGTGCGAGGATGTTTAATGCCTGGAAGGAATAGAGAATTCACCATAAACGTGAAGGGTGGAAGACCGACAATAAAACCCAACAGCTCGCCCTCATATCTCGCCTAACTGCCTCGGCCCGTACACACTAGTAAACTCGTAGGCCCTACTAGTAATCCCTCTAGGTAATATTCAAGAGGATCCTGCTTTTCAACTGTTTCCGACAATATTATAATGAAACGATACGTGAAACGCGATTATGTTGCAACGATGTGGTTCATACAAAATAGTTCCCTTTTAATATTGTGCTATTACAATAAATATTAAAATACAAAACGTGTAAGATTATCACAAGAAAGAAAATGAACCTGGAAACACGAATTATATATATTTATACAATATTCAGTTTTAACATAAATACCATACTGTTGATGAAATATATACAAGTTATAAATATGTACATATTTTATTATTTTTACGACGTATAAATTTATAATACAGCGGTTTTCATGAAAATATTCAATAATTGTTTCAACACCAAGTAGAATTTATGGTTCTAATTTGAACTGACATATGCGTCAGAATATAATCATAAAAACTTCATAAAAAAAGTAACTGTTCATGTTTTCGTTTCGATCTATTTACCTATCTATCAAGTAAAGTATAATTTGTACAAATCTCACAAAAAAACAAAACTGTTTCTTTTTTTCTCTCATTTTCTGTATTTATCTATCCCTATGTTATTTCTCCCTCTATCTCTCTTACAGTCTCTCTCTCTCTCTCTCTCTCTCTCTCTCTCTCTCTCTCTCTCTCTCTCTTTCTGTTCGTCTGTTCGTGGTCTAATTGACGAATTAAATTTTTTCAAGTAAATAATATTTATTGGCTGAGATAAAAAAAGTCAGTGTCAGGACTTGATTCGAACCAATGGCCTTCGGCAAAATACACCTCTGCTCTACCAATTGAGCGATCTTCCAGGAATATTTTTCTACAAAATCCATTTTCAGTGAGATTATTTTGTGCAACCGGGCTTTACATATTTTTTACCGACAGGCTACATTCTGTCCTGTTGATAATATTATGGTCCCATAGAATCGCTCATTTCTCTTTCCAGTCAATTAAATCATTTTTGTATTAATCCATATACATTTTGTATCAGCAATAATAAATAATATATTCAGTTAGCATTTCGATGATTACCAAGAATCTTAAAATCTATTATGTATCATAAAACTATCAATAAAAGGGGTAAACGTGATATAATTTTAGTTCTTATGAGGTACTGCTAGCAGAAGAGGGTTTTCATAAATGCATCCATTTTTAGCATGGATAAATTTACAAAAAAATGTCATCGAGAAGATGTACGACTTAGAACTATTCAGGGAAAATTCGCTCCTTCTAACTTTGTCGTACAAAAGCGGCCAAACTAAAAATATTATAGAGCAAATGTTTAATGTATTGTGTTCAGGTATTTGAATATATTACTTTCAAATAAAGCAAGAAAACAAGTTAATTTGGAGTTTTAAAAATGTTAGTTAGAAATAAAAAACCTTCATTTTAATTTAGAAATGATCAATTTGAAATTAGAGTATCTTAATTTGAAGAAAACAAGGGAATTTGAGGGAAATAAAAGCTACAGCCACAATAATTTTAAAAAATTCATGTATTAAAAATAAAATATTTATTACTATTGTTTAAAGACTTTATGTGTTAATAAGTTTAAAATGATATATTTTTAAAAGTTGAAAGTGTTTTAATTATAGTATATGTGCTTTTTACGAAAGAAATTATTCAAATTTTACTTATTGCGGTTTACAAAATAAAACAAACTGTTGTTTTAAACATAAATATAAAGCTAGTCTGGTGATAGCCAAAATGTTTAAATGTACGAAAAAACGTTTCCGTCTACAAAAGGTCGCTATCGTTTTTTACTTGTATTAAGGGGAAAATGTTCCAGAAAGTGATTTGCATATTGTATTACATAAATATTCTTTTGTAGTGAAACAAAACGGTACTGGGGACGGTTCCCCGCCGCTTTAATGATTTCCTTCCATGAGAAGAAGCCGGGGTAAAAAAAAATTCCGGACAGATTTTAACATCTCCTTGAATGGAGTCGTTCCATACGGGCCAGTTGATTCTTCTTGAGCATTCCGCTCTTTTATTAATTAGTAGCCTTTGGGTTGTTTTTCTTCTGTCAGCCGGTCTTGAGCCTAATTATAAGAACGGAAAGACTCTCTCTTTATTCTTAATTTCAACTGAGTCAGATAAAAAGTAGTTGATTTTACTTTGATTGGGGCGTTGTTTGAGAGGAAATGATGTTACGAATTACCGTTGGCCAATATCTTACCATTATCGTTAACTTTCTCGTTAAAAAAAATAACTTAAAAGCAAACTAATTACATATTTCCAGTCCAAACAACATAAAAAACTTGTACCATTTCCTTTTTCCAGAAATGTATTGGGTTCTCGTAATTTTCAAAGGTTTTTCATAATGATGTGTTCTATCAATATTACTATTCACTGGCGGATTAGGGGATATTGGGGAGTTGTCCTTGTTTTAGGTTCTAGGATTTGACATCACCTTTTCTTCATATTTCTATTGGGTAAATTCCTTTCCTATTCTCGATTTTTTGCCAAAAATGTAATCGAATTTACAAAATGTGTGAAAGTCAGTTCTAAGTACATATATAAATATACAGATACATATTCAATATACTGTATTATATACATAATAATATATGCTTGAGAGTGTAATGAAACAGTTTTTTTAGCTTATAACAACATAGAAAAAAATTAGACAGAAAAAATACAAAATTCATGTTAACAATTCACTATTTGAGCCATAGTGAGTTCCAAGTGGATCGAAGTGGAAGATAGCTCAAGTGGTAGAGGCCGCGACTTATTTGGCTGAAGGTCGTGGGTTCGAATCTTGATTGAGACATTGAATTTTTTAAATTTTAAATCTATCTTAATATCTTTCAATTAAGTAAGGTTTGTAGATGAAATAAAAAAGTCAGACTCAAGAGCGGGTGTCGAACCCAAGACCTTCGCGTAAATACGCCAGTGGTCTACCACTTGAGGTATCGTGACCTCGATCCACTTGGGCAATAACTTCCCATCTCAACCACACCTTTTGAATTTTCCCGCCTTTTTGCAATTGTTCAAATATCGTGTATTTGATTCTCGGCAACAAAGGACGTGAGAATGACTTTTTCATCTCAACCAATATATATATTTATTTTTATTCACCCCAGAATAAAGTTTATTTATAAACCAAAGCGAAAAAATATTAATTTCCATAATTAGACCAATCATCCTTCATTTTAATATGGGCCCTTGCTAAAATAATCGTTTGTAATACATAAAAAACTCGATAGTCCCTTTGAAGTCTACCAATCAAACGAAACCCATTGAACTTCATAAAGTTTTAATAGTTTCCTGTATTACTAGCCAGATACATATTCCTAAAGGAGGTGAAGTTTTTTAAAATAATTAATTTTAAATTCACCAATTTTAAAACGGCGATTGCACATAACGGAAAATATTGATTGAAAATCAGACCGTTCCGAAACCGCAAAACTATCGGGTCTTTTCATTGCAGCACATTTAACAGTTGTAGAAAACAAATCATTTCACAATGATCTCAAACCGGGCTGCAATCAGCAGGAATAAAAAAAACGTGAAAAAGAGACGAGGAAAAGTCAAGAAAGAAGGCCTAATTGATAAGGAAAAAACCTTTTGCTGATTGGTTCCCTGAGGTCGACGGGGACGGGGGCCCGGGAGAAAAGGTTTGATTAAACATAGCAGAAATCAGACACCTTCAGACAGAGAAAAGCTAACTAATTTAAAATGAAATTTCATCCCAAGGCGAAAAGTGGCCCTTGACGCTGTTCTCAGTTGAAAGCGGAGACCACAAATAAATTAAATTAAAATAAATCCAACGACCCTTGCAAATAGAAAATCTTAGTTATTTTCAATGTATAAATCGAGCCGTTTTTTTTAATCATTTTCTCACTTTTTCTTCCTGAAAATAATAAATTCCAGATAATTGCGTTTTATTTCATGTTAACATTTCTGCTACTATAGAAACGTCGATATTCGTTTTTATGTGCTTTCTATTGAGACCTAAATTTTCTTTATTTTGTAAAATTTAACTTTTGGTCGAATTTGGCGAAGGCTCGTTTATAATCAAGTTCATCCTTTCTGTACATACTATTTCATATTTCATAGGTGAGAAAAAATGAATTGGAAAATTCCACTCAATGCGACTTTTTATAATTACGTTGCCAAACGATGGATCGACCTTGTGTGTTTATGTGTGGAATTATCAAGTATTCAGAATCAGAGTAACTCTCAAAATACGTTTGGAGAGTTATTTGGATAATTATGTTTATGCTTTCAATAAAAAACGGTGCTCATATAACCATTATTGTTCGCAGCGACTGTTGTTGAGGGATGATTAAGTATAGTAATTATATGGCATTGGTTTAGCGAAACTTTTTACCCGGGATTCAATATCGGCCTCTATTTTTAATTGGGCTGAATTGGAAAGGGTCGCTCGAGGATAATTGAGTTGTGATTACCCCGGGTGCGGTCAGGTCGAGGCACCCTCGGCGCCCGGGTCTGTAATGCTATGGAAATGAATGCAGTTCTGAAACATGTCCGACTCGGCATTGTCCACGAATACGAATCACAGCGGATCCTGGGAAATAAAATATACCCCGTATACTGGAAAATGTGATTTTCCCAATGAATTTATTGCCGGCCGGGTTGAAAATTCAACAGCCCTGATTAAATTAAACGGCGAGGACTGTAGAAAAATTACACGAGAAAATATAATTTTAGGACAGTTTTGATTCAGTGGAAAACATCGATATGCTGGAAAACTGTATGATTCTGTACTTTTTCGGAATATGCAACTCTTAATTCGTCTTTTATGTCCAATGATTACCTTCTATTACTTTCTAATTTATGCGTTTATCATTACTCAAATGTCCTTCAACATCAGCCATAAATTCAATTTTCTTTGTCAATTTTCGTATAAAAGTGTCATAACCAATCAACTATAAATTCCAAAAATTTGAAATTTTTTTGACACCGTGGAATTCTACTGAATACTAAACTTTTAGGCAAATTTAACTATTTGCAATTGAGGTCATATATTTTCATGCTGAGGAGTAAAATAAAAGCTGCATCACGTTTTAAAGAATGGAACAGTGCAATTGGTTATTCTAGTTGTCGTACTGCACCAATAAAAATATTACTTCGTACAATTTCGACTAATATATTGGTTATCATTCTTCCCATGAATTTAATTACTCAGTTTTTCTATTGCTAAGTTGGAGATGGTCAAAATACGCTATTGTTTGAATTATTACACTGTTAGTAAACAAAATAAAACAACAATTAAAAGGGATCGACACAGTTGGGAAGAAGGTCGTATAGTGTGGGTTAGCTGGGAACGAAGCAGCAGATGGGGAAGCCAAAGAAGCAGCCAGATGACCTCACGACGCTTCCCAACAAATACGCCCAGCGGATCTCAAATTATTAATTTCAAATACAATAAAAGAAGAATGGAAAAAGTGGAATAACCCTGCCAAACTGTGTCGGGTTAAAAAACGACGTCGGACCCTGGTTCGTGGAAAATGGGGCAAAAAGGGAAAGGTCATACTAGGAAGACTTCGCTTAGGTCATACAAGGATTACACACGGGTATCTTCTAGCAGGAAAGTGACCGCAAAGGTGCCCATGCGCAAAGGATAAACTAACAATTGTAAAAGGCTCGAAGTTTATAGGCAATAATTTGGTATATCATCGGAACTGTGAATCTTGGGGCACGGCAGCGGGCACAAATCGCTGTACCGGTACCTAAGGGCTATACGGATTTTCAAATGTATTTAGTTTATGTGTGTTTGTGCTGTGCTTGTGTTGTGTCCGAAGTTTTTGTGTCGTGTTTGTGTGGTGTTTATGTTAACACATTAGGATGAATGTAATTTATTTATGTGAAAGGAAGTGGTTAAATATCAAATACTCTGGGGTGAGTGTGTGATGTCTGGGGAGCAAAAGTAAGTTATCAGCACGAATCGAGTGGGTTCGGCTCCGCCCCGAGAAATATCGAAATACTTTGGGGGAGTGGATGTGACCAGACTGTTATGTTAGTATTTTATGTTGTTTATATTTCGCTCTGTTGGGATGAATTTAATTTAAGCATGAAAGGAAGGAGCTATTTACCCCACCCTGAGGAATATCGAGTACTCTGGGGGAGTGACTGTGACTAGACTTCTATGTTTGTGGCGATATATATGTTATGTATTGTATGTTGTGCGTCTTTTCTTAAATTGCCAACATGAGGTACTACCAAGAGGGTAGCATTTTGAAATATGGACGTGATATACAAGTAAAAGCAGAGATTCAATTATTAGCCGGCGATGACCTCAGCTGTTTGTCGGTCCATAACCATCCACTTTATATGTATATATTGCACTGTTACTTTTAGTTTTGATTTTATATAAGTTTTTAATATACGATTGAAAGCTGAATGTTAATTACATTGGAGATAATGTTAATTACAAGCGCATTCTCTATAGTGCTTGAATTTTATGACATCTTGCAAAAGGACAAACAAGGAAAAAACCTTTAAAAAGTCAAACAAGACCGACGCCTTTAATTATAATTTATCTCGACAATAATTATTTTAATTAAATTTAATTAATTTAACAAAATATCCTTGTATTTCTGTCATACGAATTTTAAATTTTTTTGAGGACATGTTTCATTTTTGTTGAGTAACCTTTTGGTTTAGAGTGGGCCAATTTCAATTTTAAGGAGAGCAGCTTTGAAAATAATTTTTTAGATTTTTAAGTGAAGGTACAAAATCATTCAATGGTACAGTTGTAGCATTTTTTTGTCACAAAATATCTGAATTTATTTGTACAGCCGCGGGTTATTCTAGCCTCAATCATATCGTGCTATTTTTCAATAAACAGTAATGATTTCTATCAGTATCTTATTTTCACGGTGTTTTAAGTACACCTTAGCGTCATCGCTGCCGTAAATTTGAATTATTTTATTGTGCAAGGGTTCGCAACAGAAGAGTTTATATCAACGCTCAATGGTGTTTTTGAAAAAAAGTCATTTGTAAGTATGTCGGAGCCCTGGATTCGAACCCGTGACCTTTATCTTACAGTGACAAGCGCCATGTCAACGCCCAAACCATCGCGGCCACCGACGCTCCCATTTAAATCCATTAAAATTAGCTTGACTAAATCTTTGTAAATGACTTTCATAATAAATATGTCAAATAAATGTGTGTATTAAATAGGTTATATTTAGTTTTTAAATGTGTGTTGATTAGTGACTGTTAGTCGATGATGGTTCGGAAATCGTGAGGTGTGTCCTATGTTTCAGAAAAACATTTTCTTTATCGGGCCAACGTTCAAATGTTTGCTTCTTCGTAATTGTGCCATTCTGATGCTTAGAAATCATTTTTCGCCATTTTGCTGGAAAACGCTTTAAGTGAGTAGAAATACTTTGATTAAATTTAAAAAAATTTTCCATTGTATCAATTCCTTTTTTCTCCACACCCTACAAGTATTTGTTAAAATTAAACAATGCTATAAATCCCAGGCCATGGAGATGATCTCAATAAAGATCGAAACGTTGGCACGATGAAGAAAATGTTTTTCTAAAACCTACATCACACGATTTCACAATTAGTTTTTAAAGGTTAATTATATAGAGAAGTGGTATAGTAGCGGCGTATTTAGCCGAAGGTCGTGGGTTCGAATCCCGTTCGGGACCCTGACTTTTTGATCTCATTAAGAAACCTTAATTAAAGTACGTTAGAGTTTGAGGAATGATGCAGAAGGTATCTGAAAGAGTCTAAGTGGGCTATGGCACACAAAGGGTTTAGAGGTGGTTCAGTTTCTGTGAATTCGGCTGCCGAATCATTCCGAGTTCAACTTCATTATCAAAGGGCTGTGTACATGTTTGATGTTTGGCAAGGACTTAGTTCGATGTGTTCAATTGTGATCATTTGCACGGTAAGCTATTACCTAATACAAATGCCGCTGGTAACTATAGTCATTTCGACTTCCCAATACAATCAGAACACCGTTCATTTCCCGATAATTAGTTTCTCAAGTGCTTTCCACGTATTTGAAACAAACTGAAAACGTGATCTTTCTGACGGCCGTAGAATATATTATGCAATATACAAAAAATTTCTTTTTTTAACACAATGACGTTTTTTTTGCGGTTTCCGAAAGATTTCGGCAAACTTTGCTATTAATAAAGGATGCCGGTTGGCTAAGCCCCCTCGACTACAGTTTCTTGTTGACAAATTAATCAGCTCCCCCACGCCCTCGTTCATTACCTGTTGATAATTAGTTTCTGAAGTTCTTCTTACTCTTTCATCTCGTTGCATTACCGCCCTTCACCTTTGTCATCCCTGTTACGGACGAAGTAATTTTACACGAATTATGAAGTTTAATTTGAACGGTGTTGCTTGCCTTTGCTCAAGTTGCCTCTTGGAATTTTTGCTCGAATGAAATGTCATTTGTTAAACACTCTTTGTGACGATTTGGAGCGTTCATTTTTTTTCCAATGCCGCTTATTAGCCCATCTCGTGCCTCGAAGAACGTGCGGAACGATCTTTCAGGCGTAAAAAAAGAGAGCAGAAGTAAAAGCGGAGGTGTGATATATCCAACCAAGGGGAGGAACGTTTTTGGTAATTATCATACATCAAGGAACCTTGAGCCTGCAGCCGACAGCCATCTCGATCACCCATGACTAATAGTTCACTGACACTGATTTTGTTTCACTTCTGGGGGTTATTAAAGTAAATTTTTTGCTTTTAATGAGATACTAATGAATTTTTTTAAATATCTAACTTATGGAATTTATGCATATAAAATACTATAAATCATATCTGAAATTCAATAACTAAATTTTTATCTTAACCCCACTTTTTGAATTTGGAGAGATGGGAAGTTAGTGCCCGAGTGGAGAGAAGTCAAGATAGCTCAAGTGGTAAAGTATCAAGGGTTGTGGGTTCGAATCCCGCTCGTGACTCTGACTTTTTTATCACAGCCAATACCTTAAAAACAGACCGCTGGACAAAATAAATTCGTTTTAAATGATTAATTATTATGGTTTTTGGTTGAGATAAAAAGATCAGAGTCACCAGCGGGATTCGAACCCACCATTTTAAGCTAAATACGTCGCTGATTTACTGAAAAATGGCAAAAAGGAGGGGAAATTTACAAAAGTGAGGTTCAGATAGGAGGTTAATGTCGGAATGGGTCGAAATATCGATAGCTCAAGTTGTAGAGCAGTGGCGTATTAAGCCAAGGGTCGCGGGTTCGAATCCCGCTCTTGACACTGACTTTTCATCGCAACTAAAAACCTTATTTAATTGAATTATATTAATTGGTGAAATGGACCACGAAAAATAGTGAATTTATCTCAGATTTTCTCTACAACCGTACTTTTGTAGCGTAAATACCGGATTTGATGGATTTGGAGTTGGCATAATCATAACACGATAAAACGTTACCATTTCTGGTACTGTTTTCTCAAAATACATCAGGTCCATTAAAAACAATCTGTTTTTCTTATTATACATAAAATACCTGTCTTTTTCATTTTTAAAAATAATGATTCATTAAATTTTTATATCGACCAATTTTTGGAGTTCTTTGTACATGAAAATAATATTGTTTAGCTCCTTACGATGTACCAATAAAATTGTTTATCTGTTTATACTTTAACAAAATAAAATACAGGCCTTGCATATTGAGAAGACAACTCTTTCTTCGCTGAATTCAGAAAATTGTTTAAGTCCTTTTAAAATTTAGTATCTTTTGCGTGCAATTTCATTCTGTGCATAGGAGATTTTAGTTTAAAAAAATCTTGTAAGAACGGACGTTATGATGAACTATTTAAAAATAGTGCATAATGTGGTCACAATTTCTCAAATCTATATAGTCCATTTAAATAAATTTCCCTTGCTATCCGGAAAATTTGTATTTGTGCGTTTTTAAACACAGAGATTGCTTAATCCTTTTTATAAAAGATAGTTCCTACTCAAAGTATGTTGTTTTGCACGATCCGGATTTCGAGCTTTGAGCCCATCATCAGGTTAAGGACTTCTACAACCACGTCTCTCGACTTGGTGAACCCGCTGATACCCCCGCCAACGCGACGTTCCAATCAACAGCTTGTTTTTTAATGACGTTTGAAAATCAATTTGAAAGTGAGAAAAGCGGGAATTATGACACACATAAATATTATAATTGGAAATACTGTAAGAAATTAATTATAAATTAGAGATTAGAAATAAAAAATTAGAATGATGCCTTAATATTAAATTATTATAAAAATAATAACCATATTTGGCTAATTTGCTAGCTCGTAATGTTCAATTCTGACATTATATTGCTATTGTCGTTATGGTTTTTTTTCGCATTATCTCTTATGTTCTACATTCTTTTTACAATAATGAAGTGTTTTCATTTTTAAATTTGTAATTCAAACATGACTCCCTCGTTATATGTTTTACAGGGGCAAATCGGAGGGCGTGTCCGCAATGTTGTCTGAGGATTGAGCCCAAGCCGAGCGCGAGGAGGGGGGGGGTTAGTAAACCGGAAATTTTCATATTCATGAGAATCGCTCCGGTTGGGTGTACGTATATATCTGTGTTGTGTTGCTCCGCGGGGAGATAGGAGCCGGAAATGCAAATGCAGCGAGGCTTGCGTCCTCTCCCCACCAGCAGACACGTTTAGGTGTCAATATTCGAGTCAGCCGGCCCGGATCCGCCGGATGAATTGGAAGCAATTTCGGAAAAAGAGGATCAGTAGAAAATTCTTTCCGGTAAAACACTAGTTTTCTCTAATAATCTAAAAATCTGCTATTTATAATATAATTTACAGTGTGCCAATTTAATAGTGACTAAAAAACCCAATGAAAGAAAGAGGAAATCATTTAACTGATATGGTCTAGAGGTTTTCGGTAAGCCTGAGCTTTTTACTAGATCCCAAAGCTTTGTAAAAGCTTCCGCGTATATCCTCTAGGTCTTAGCATCTTCCTCTTCTCGAGCGCAGCTCATTTTCTCTCTCCGCGTCTATACAATGCCTCCTGTGACTACTCAATCCTACTTTCTCTGTAATTCGACGACATCCTATTTTATGCCATTATTTGATATTTTTGCATTTCACTGTTTTAGAATACATTTCTATTTAGTCAAAGATATACGTTTAACCAACAGAATGATGGATCCCAGTTTTTAGTCGATAGGTTTCCTGTTTATTTCTTTCTTGGCCAATTTATTTTCTTTCGCGTGTCTTGTTTGTCTGTACGCTCTGGTTTGCAAATAGGGATAATTTGGTTGCTCTCTCATGGTCTGACTGGGCCTTTATTCAAAACCCGTGAGACAGTTGCCTTATAGTGACATCAGACTACTAGAAAATGGGCAGATTTGTTTTCGTAATACTCAGTTTTTTGATCTTCCTGATACAGAGTTCAATAGGTAAAGATTTTGCCAGAATGTCATTGAAAGTAGGCTCGAGGCACGCTAAGATTCTAGTTCCACTGTTACCAGATCTTGACTCGACCCCAGTCACCAGACCACCTCGTTTATCGTAGTCGCATTAAATAAAAATTTTTTCTCCCAGTCTGGTCTATCGGGTTCTTATCAAATCTGAATTCTTTTGGGATCATCTCTAGGTACTTGCCCCTTGATGTTACAGAAGCTTTAAATGCTACTTTTTATACACTAGGCATTTAAAATGTCCATTTCATTAGACTCTAGTCTATTTCTGGAAGAGGATGTAGTATTGTTAAGTTCAGAACGGATTCCTGGGCAGCAGTAGTACATGTTCCACTCATTCCGATGCACTACAGTATTTTAGCAATAATGTCGATCCTGGCCGCGATGAGCGGCATGAGACATCCTTCAACGGCTATACTCGAAATTAACATTTCTTACATATTTGTTTTAAGGAAGGTCTGACTGTAAATTAACAATTTAGCGAACATTAAATATTCGCAAAACAGTAGTGAATGGAGTCTGGATAAAATATTTGTGAAAAAACGGCCACCGCTCTCTTTAGAAAGGATGTCTGAAAGTCCATATTTTTTCCATTGGCTTTGTGAGAACTAGGTAACGTTTCAGTTGATAACCTCGGAGGTTGTTTCGGTCAAAACACAAGCAGGTTTTCTGAAATTACGAAAAATTAAGTTTTAAAGTTAAAATAAAAATCAGGACTGCGAAGGTTTCAACAGGCAATACATAAGTCAGCAAAACATTTGCTTCATAGAGGAAATTATTAAAAATGTCAGCTTTACATCTTTAAAAAGGCCCTTTCAAATGGAATCCGAAGTGTCAAGTGCGATTATGGTTCAGCCGAATTGAGCCGTTTGTAAAAAAAAGTGTAATTAACTCTCAGCATGAGGGTTCTTTTTTTAGTTGATTTTTATGACGCTATAGGCAAATTTGTTGTCTGGAGATCCACTTCCCTTTTTTCGCTCTGGGTTCCTTCTTTCTTCCGCCAAGAGGGAAAACCTAGACTCGGCCCCTCAAAGCCCAAATGCGGTCATGGGCTCGGCCCTGGAAGAGAGTCCCTTTTATTCTTGGTGCTAAGGGTAGTCGGCCTTTGGGGAGTAGCGGGCACCCGAGAGGGAGTCTGTGAAAGCTCGGAGATCTGGTCGCCCACCTAGAGCGGACCATTGGGGAGAATGGACAGTTGAAAGTGAAAAATATCAATCCGACCTGTGCACCATGAGGCCATACAGTCTCGAATTCGTTCAGCTCTTGGACGGCCATCTGACCTCATTCATCCAGGGACTTTTAGCCCACTTAATGTAGAACTATGACGACGACGAGTAGTACAACGTGATTAAGGCTCTGGGCCCAAGAAAAGTGTACCTCGTGTCCCCAACCATGCCTCTTTCTCACGCTAGGGTTCATTGTTCTGTGTCCCTTCCCAACCATTGTCTACCGAGGCTGGGGCAATAATGGTGCAGTCCTGAGAGCGTGGTAATCTGTCTAAACCACAAGCTTTATTCGTATTGGCCTCGGGTTAGCATGGGACAGCGGGTGCCTTATTAGAGGCACACGAGGGTTAGTGAACCAGATCCGGTTGCCTTGACCATTCGGGCTGAACTGCCTCTGCACCAACGCTGCGGCAGTAATACCATTCTGTCATATGCGAAAGTGAGTTAGTTCTCAACTTGCGAATTAAAACGTCGAATAGGTTAGGTGCGGACTTTAATTTCATTTTCCTCATTTTCCTTTTTAAGACGACCTAACGGGAAAGCAATGTCTGGAGACGGACGGATATCAAACCAGCGACAGTACACCATCTTTTCAAGTAGGTTCCTAAAAACAGAATTTCATTAAAAGTTTTTTTTTTCTAGGAGTCTTTAAAAATAACATGGCATTCGTGATGAAATGTCAACCTACACAATGGTGGTTTTTGTACTTTTTAAGTTTTTAGTAAATTGGTTGCAGATTTCGGATACTTCCACTGCTTCAATTAAATTAAAAGTAAATGGAATTCACATAAAAATGTAAGCATAGAGTTACAATTAATATTTCGAAAAATTTACTTTTTTAAAAATATTTTGTCTCTTGTCAAATTAAAACACCAGTTTCCTCCTTCCCCGTTTTCAAGTGTAGTACTGCGTTATGTAATTTAGTGGTGAAAGGCACGTTGAAAATCTCGGCGCATTCAAGAAGGACATAATATAAAAATTATAACAGTGAAAGTGAAGTTTGAGGGACGTAATGTGAAAAAACGAAACGTGGCGGCATATAAGATGCACGGGTGGGGGCGGACGGAGTTGAATTATTCAGCCGGGCATCCCTAATCCCGGTACTCAAGACGTCCAAGGGTTGGATCCATAGTCGTCTTATGCCAAAACCCTAGAAACAACTTGCAAATCATTATTCTCAATAACTCTATATGGATAATTTTATACAGGAATAGTTAAAATATTAATAATTTTATGATAACTGGAAGGGCAAGAGTTTTATATAAATTAAAATAAAATGCTTAGGCATATAGAAAAATTCAGAAAAAGATTGAGATCGCACATTTCTTTCATTTATTCATAGGCGTACTTGAAATGGTCTCATATCTTCTTATTTAGATGGTTCTTATGATGAATTCTGACAAATAATGGACTAATTGAAAATTAAAACGGATCGATTTCGCTGATTTATATATGAGACTTACCTTAAAAAACAGGGGTTTTTTTAAAGAAAAAACCCATAATAAATATGTCTGTATCAGAAAATATTTTGTTGATAAAAACCCATCAGGTGTTTTAAACACAACAATTTCAAGTATTTCTAGTTTTCTGGTTCTAGTTTTTCTCTCTCATAAAATCAATATCAACAATGATGAGATTCTGTTTGAGGCAGTCTATGTCAGACTTGGGAAGGCTGAGGAAAGAAATAGATGTGGAATCGACAAAAATCAAACTCGCGATACTCAAATTCGAAGTCAGGGTTGAAATGCTACAGCTTCCCAAAAAGGAAATGGAAACACTTGTTTCAACTTTACGTAAGCCTTTGCATTGTCCTATGGTAGATAAGTTCACGGTTTCCACATACAGCCACATAAACCAATTAGGAAGTTTATTGAGAAATTCCTTAACAGCGAGTTGACTTTTTATAAAAAGCAATCTTAAATATTCAAAGAATTCTAAGTGTTAAGAAAAATTTTAATACAAGAGAAATAAATCATTGAAAAATGGCAAAAATGAGGGAAAATTCAAAAGGCGGGGTTGAGATGGAAGTTAGTGCCCGAGTGGATCGAAGTCACGATAGCTCAAGTGGTAGAGCAGAGGCGTGTCAAGCCGAAGGTCGTGGGTTCGTATCCCGCTCTTGACACTGACTTTTTTATCTTAACTAGAAACCTTAATTAATTGAATTATAAATGATACATTTAAATCAATACCAAATTATATAATGATTTTCAGCATTTCTTTCAATTTAGTTGTATTAAACATTTTTGTTAGGAAAAACGCCTAAAGTTTTTTATATTTAAAAAAAAATTTGATTAATTTAAGCGGTAATTATATCGTATTAAAGTTTTTGAAACAAAAATATCACATATACAATTTCCTTTTTGTATGGCTCGGTTCTCTTGAAAAGGCGCTAAGTTTATATTTTTCAGTCTACCAAATTTTTACCATTTTTGTAGAACAATTATGCAGGGTACCTCAGGTCCAGTTGAACTTTACAACTTTAAATATTACTTTATACATAATGATACATCATTTCATTGGATCTTTTTACGGTGAAAGCAATGGCCAATAGTATTTTAATTGATCCAACAATGACAAAATAATGGGAAAAAGTTTGGAAAAATACAGTCTTTCGGTTTGCTATTTGCTGATCACATTTCATGTTCAAACTGCAATGCAGATTGCATAAAGATGGAAAGATTTGCTCTTTTTAACCACCAGTCTTTTTTTTTTTTTTTTTTTTTTTTTGCAGCAGTTCATCCACTGAGCTTGCTAGGTTATGATTGGCGTAGACACTGTATATATTAATTGTTCACATAAAAATCAAAACTTTTCCAGGCAAAATATACATAAGCGTTCATGAAAAACTGCAGGCTGCGACGAGATTGGACAACAGGTTTGATTTCGACTCTAAGAAGCTTAGAAAAGCCTGGATCCAAAACTGGTCGGAAGTCCGTAAAATTCAGTTTTAAAAAAATCAACATTGTTTCTTTTGTCTAAAAATAGATTTGTAGGCTAAAGCAATATTGGAAAGGCTGGAAGAGATCGTTGAAGATATCGAAAGGTCGGCTCCAGTCGAAGACGAAGACAGGATGACCTTCTACTTGGAAGCGATTCGCGAGGTCTTGGTCAACCCGCCGCAAATCTTCTTCGGCTCGTACAACGACGAAGTCCCGTCTTCGAGGTCGATGTCTATAATAAGTTCCTGCATTTCCGATACGGATACTGTCTTTTCGGCCGACGACGAGAAACCCTGGGTGGCTGAGTACCAGCTGACGTCCGGTTCCAGCAGGAGGCTTCCGAACCGTCCAGTCAGGATCGAATCTGGCGATTACTCCCTTCAAAGTGATCTGTTTCACACCACTTCATCTGAAAGTCATTATTCATCTAAAGAATCTATTGTCTTCACTTCCTAAATTACACTTACATTATGTCCACTTGCCTCGTTATTAATAAAAAATGAGTAGCCTAAGCTAGTTTATTTCTTTAACATATTACGAGATTTCGTTGAATAAAAAATAATTTAAGAAAGACATGAAGTAATGCGGGATTCGAACCCCCGGCCTTCGGCTAGATACGCCGCTGTTCTACCCCATGAGCTATCGTGATCACGATCCACTAGGACATTATCTATTCCCTTATGTACTAAAAATTTCAATAGATCTGGAGATATTTTGGTTGTTTTGTGAGATATGTGGGATTGTTTGGTGTGATGTATTGTAAATATGAGTGTAGGTACAGGATATTATTAGCGTTGTAACCTCCTCCAGCTATAAAAATTGGTCCCAGAAGTGCCAAGAACGACCTAAACTAGTTGCTTGAAATGGAGTGGCTGGGTAGGCGATCCACCGCTGTAGTCTTTTGAAAAATAGTAGAGAAATGGAAGCACTTTGAATTTGTTTTGTTGTATACGGCGGTAGGACGTAATGTAAAAATGAAAATTTTGGGTTCACAGCAGTGCCACGGTGAGACGTGCCATCTGGGTGGTCAGTCCTGTACAGCGTAGTCTGTATAAAACGATGTGAGAGGCCATTTGAATCCCAGAAAAGAATTGATAATGTTTCAAATGAAGGAGTATTAATTACCACGTTGTACAGAGGGTCATAGAGAGAATTCACGATATTAATAGAAATGTTAAATGATGGGGTGAGTGTGGTGTTCAATACTTTCCAAAAGGATAGCTCCTACTCACAGTAAGTTGTTCTGCAACGATCCGGATTTCGAGCTTCTTAGCTCATCATCAGGTTGACGGACTTCTACAACCACGTCTCTCGACGTGCATTGCCAAAGAGAAATTGCAAAACTCCTAGTATATCGAAAAGAGGATAGATAAGTGAGCTTATTTGTGTTAGGAACGTTGCAAACTAGCGTCAAACCTTCTTCAGCCTGTTGACTGTTATTCTTGTCTGAGCCTTTAGCCATATTGGTGATGCTAGGGCTTCGCTCTTCATGTAAGAAAGCGACCGAAAATTGTCATCTATCTTGGGTGAGTGTGATGTACTTATTGTTCCCTTTTCTTCGTTGTGTGTGCTGTTTGTAAGTATTTAAAAGCATTGCTCGTTCTGTAGTTTGCAGGGTGATCACCTACGCAATTTGCGCACGTCGCTTTACTATCTCTGATTTTTCCGGAAGATCAAGTTCGAACAGAGCGATGTTGAAATCTACAGTAGGTTTTGGTGTGCCCGATGCCTTGACGTGAAAAAAACTGAATACATTTTTCCCAAGAAATATTTTTGGTAATTGAGTAATCCCTAATATTTCTGCCATGTCAAACACCATTGAATATGATTTTGATTTTTTTTCCCGCCTGACCTAGAAAAAATTTCAAAGTTAGTGGAGTTTTACCCTTTTAACGTGCCACAACATTTTGAATAGCAATTTCGATATTTATCATTATAAAAGAGGGAATTTCAGAGTTCAAATTTTCAATTTAAAAATGTTACGTCTGAGTATTACAAAGATGACTCCTTTATTAGCTAAATTATTCACATTGTACAACACGGTATTTAAAAAATTCTTTGCACAACCAAATAAATCAATTGTCTAACCATCCTTATCACTGCTATTTGCTGTGGTAGGCCAACGGAGTATGTCCTCGTAGAAAAGTGTAGCTCTATCTGGAATATATTGCATTATTTTTCTGAGGTCTTCTACTTTTTTTTTGGTTTAAAGGGTCTTTGCCAGATGGATACGCATACGCTGATGGTAGTTCCACTTCTGTAGCGTTCTTTCTCAATCGAAAAGTGTGCTGTGTGTTGTCTTCATATGCAGACGCTTTTATGACTCCGTTCAATTCAGCATCATAAACAAACATGTTAAATCGGGAGACCGAAAATTGGACGAGATTCGATTTAGGAAAATTTACAGTTTCCAGCGAGCACGTGATTTTTTTTATAAAATGCCGACCACCACCCACTGTAATCTTTGATAAAAGTGGACGAATCATTTAGCTCGACCACCGTAAACTTATGAGTAGTGCTACTCATTATTAATTTTTCAGTAATCTCATGAAGGGTTTTCAACTTCCAACGATGAGATAGAACACATAGAACACGATAATGAAGAAAACCCATATACCCCAAAATATTGGAGAATGGCCCTTTTAACATTCAGCGATTCAAATGTTCTGTTCCTGTTTGACCGCGAGTGGTTTTGAGAGGTTTTAGTACTTTTTATAATGAAGGAATTGATGTCTTCTAGTTCGCCGGAATTTTTGTTCGTGGAAAAGTATTAATTAAGTTTATAATGTTAATCGGTGGAGGTTTCGTGTCTTTTGCTTCGGCATTATTTTTATTTGACCTTTCAGTGCTAGAAAATATTTGAAATTGAATTGTAGGGATTGGAATACTCACAGCAGTTTTATTACGCGCCATTTTCCTCGAAGTCTTTGTTAGCAATTTGTGCATCAAGTCGCTTTCTTCTTCAATCTTTGTGCCTTCATCTGTTCATTTAAAATGCTAACCTCATAATCCGTTTCTTGATGTTCTTCGCCCACTTTTGAACGCACGGATTCTCAGAATATCCAGAGAGTTTTGAAGCAAAATCCTCACTTATATAAATTCCAAAATTCCAAAGCCTTAAAGAAACTTAAAGAAAAAAAAAACTTTTGCAAGCCGCTTTGTACTATAACAAGTCTAGATAAACACCAGCTGTTTACTTTTACTTTTTCATTCTTACAGTTCCAATTCTTATAACTGACACTGCACGTCCAACCAGGGCGAAAAATTGTTCAGCAATCACCCGATCATCTCACAAATTCCATTTACGACTTCCAATCGGGCTCAGATCGTACCCCTTTAATGAAATCTAAATCATACCTTCTATATATTTGCCCAATGATTTTATTGTACAGTTATTGATCCAGAAAGTGTGTTTGTTTCATCGGTCTTCAAAGAATATGCAAATACCCCAATCGGTCCTGAGTATACTGATAATAATACTAAGATTCTCTTTTTGCTTTCTATGTTTTATTGTGTTTTTGTAAAGACATGAGGTTTATGGATTGGATTATGATTTGTATTGTTTCTTCGCTTTCACATGTCTTCTTTTGTTAGATGCTCGTTGATAATGTGGACCTTTGTCCTTCCAAAACGTGCGATACTTATCAGCGTCGTAGCTTCATTTCTCGTGTTATTTTATTCAGTCGATGCTCAAAGGGGTTAGAATTAAAAGCGTCAACCTTGTACACCGTGATCAAGCGCGAGCCAATTCAATTAAAAACATCGCCGGGCCGTGTCAGGCGAATAGGCTGCAATTCCGTTAAAGCACTGCGGCCTGGTTATATTCTACCGATTTATACCCGACGGGAGATTATTTCGGGGATTTTCCGTCGACAATGCCCCTAGAGAACGGCCAGAGCCACTAGGAACACGGACACGGTTTTATACTCACTCGACGGCTTTAGTAGGGCTCTTACTAATATATAGCTGGGTAAATAGTGTAATAAGAGCAAACGGGTTTTTATACTCTACTTTTGTTTATTATTTAATCAGCGATTTATAGATCATCGTCACATTTTTATATAAAATATTTCAATGAAAACCCAGGGAACGTGATACTAAATTCTTCGAAATTTGTTTCCGTCTAACGTTATCTTATATTTTCTTAAATAACATCTTATTAAAAAATAAAGTAAAAAAATTCTGGTCATTTAGTAGGGCTAAAAGTTTAGCTACATATTGTATGTTTAAAAAAAATTATTCATGGTTTTTCAAATGCAACATAGGCTTTCAGAATTCTTCATTCAAATAAAAAACACCATTTGAAGAGTTCATATTAAAATTCATACATGGTGAAATCTTATTTCACGGCCCCCACTGGGACTAAAAAAAGATAACGTAAATTGCGGGACGAGAACAGATCTGTCATTGACTCTTTGGTCACAGAACAAAAAGGACAAAACGATAACAAAAAATAACAACCAGATCCGAGTCCTTACTAACACAAACATCACCACTCTTCTGCACAATTCCACACTGGCATAAAACATATCTTTAGTGACTGGGAGTTTTGTGGCCCTGAGAAGGGCCGGTGCTGTGTAGAGAGAAGTGACGACGGATCGAGGCCGTGACCGTGTGCGTGGCGCCGTTGGTGGTGGTCTGTGACCATTAGTAGTCCGGTCGTAGTGAGTGGGTTGACTCCACAGAGGACGAAGTACTGGGGTGCAGCAATAGTCGAGAGCACCGTTTGCCGTTCGCGGCCAAGTGGGCTGTTTAGAAGGCGGGATCAGGCTAATGCTGCGAGTACTTGTCGTCGACGGTGTTCCTTTAGTGATGGCTCGTCGAAATGACGATTGGTCTTCTGATGTTATCCAGTAGAGATGAGAGAACTCGTCCTGTGGACGAGTCTGCTTATGTTGTCTATTAGTGATGGTTGGGACCTTGAGACGAATCTGACTGATGCGAGGCAGTGATGAAACCACATTTCTGGACCGATACTGAAACGCATAAGTGATTTTGGTGCATGGGGACGGAAGATGATCAGAGAAGCTGATAGCTTAACCAAGTAAAATTTACCATTGAAATCACGACCACCTCTGAACCATAAATCGCCATAAAAACAGGAATTGTTAAATTCATGTCAAGACAAATACTAGTGGAACTACAGTCCAAGAACCGAGCTGGCAAGAAGGAAAGTTATTAAATTGCGTTCCCTCGGAGCATGGGACTGTACACGATTTGTATCTTGTTTGAGTTTTAGGGCCTGGTAAAGGTTTTTAACATCAACAATACTAGAACCGAAATCCAATTGCCAAATCCATTTCAAACCTCATACTTGATGGTATTACATTCCAAGATAAAGATTGATAATAATTAATATCACATAAAATGCTCGAGTGCCCAGGTTGCATTCGGACTTTGCAACATCCCAGGACAGGGCACATAATCACGAAAGTCAAATAGAAGCTTAACTATCTGAACTTTATGTATAAAACCAGACCAATACTCAAGAATTCGGCCGGCTAATGGCTGGAAAACATATTCTGCCAAGTAGAGAAACTGTGGTTGCTTTAAAAAAAGGTTTTGACTGAACTTGAAGCTAATAGGAAACCGTGACTAGGGCAGAAGTATAGACCAATTTTGGAACTTGCAATGAGACTTCTACTATTCTTGCTATTTTATAGAAACTTAATCTAATTGAAAAGATTGGGCTTTTTTGGTGGATTTTTGAGACTTTTAGTTGCACCCGCAATTCCGTACATTCACATTCTTTGTTCCTGAATAGATTTCTTCTTTTCTTCTATTTAAAAATCCTATTTGTAAGTAGGTTGAATGCAAGGCCGCGGGATTCGAACCCGGGAACTTTACCTTACTGTTGTGAGCGCCGTTTCAACGCCT
Organism: Cimex hemipterus; assembly: GCA_039619505.1. Lineage (NCBI taxonomy): Eukaryota > Metazoa > Arthropoda > Insecta > Hemiptera > Cimicidae > Cimex > Cimex hemipterus. The sequence goes on along the minus strand of CM077112.1, from coordinate 3,700,211 downwards.
AAACCATTGCGATAACCGACGCCCCGTTTAATTTTGTTATTTTATTAAGTTATCTTCAGTTAAGAGAATGAATCAATACGTGTCCTTTTTAGTACAAAAAAAAATCGTAACGACACGTTGAAAGTATAGATATCAAAACATAATTATTGAGCATACCAATGTGAAGAGGACCCTCTCTGCAGTTATGTATTACGCCTCCTCAAGTACGTGTCTAAAAAAGTAAAAAAAAAATTAATAATCACTTACTACACTAAGGAAATTAATGAAAAATAAAAAACTGGATAGCATAATAGACTCATTTTGATGGATATAGCGTAACAATTTTGGAAAAACTATTGTTCTAAATTAACCAAACATAAGGGTGGATATAAAATTGTGGATTCTTTAGTGGCTGGAAAACTTAGCTTATACACAGTTTAATCCAGGTTTAAGATAATTTGATATATTTATTTTTCAAATCTAAGGGTAGATAAAACTGTCTTTCTGTCGTTTCTAAACGTCCTGCTAGCCTGTATTTAGTGCTATTTTTATCGAAAAACATAACTCACGGTCTACGTTTTAGTTTTAGCATTTTTGTTCAAATATTATTAAAGGGGATAGAAAATATTACACACATATTTCCAAAAGGTGTTTCCAAAAGTTAAAAAAAAGTTCAGATTGTGCTGAATTTATTCAGGGAAAATTTATAGCAGTCGACAACGAAAACAAATTATTAAGTCAGTAATGTCAGGCGAGATTGCGCCTCAGGTAAAATATCGTTTCCAATGGATCACTTCTTCTAACCCGTGGGTGTTGGTAACACTTCTGACGACTTTTCATACACTTTTTTTCTTTTTAATTACGATTAATTTTCTTGGTTTAATCTTTAAAAAGGATGGGTTTTTGTTATAATTTATTTATAGCTATAACCTCTTTCAAGTGTGTCATGAATACTCAGATTAAAAATTGATATGAAAAACTTTATTAAAATTCTTCTGTAAATATAACGAATATATATTAAACGTAGAGGGAAAAGAGACATAAAGAGACATAACTCTTTCTTAGCTTTAAAATATAAATTTGCTACCCCATCTCGTTTCATCTTACATGTTTATTTTTTACGTTGTTTATTTTTGAAAGTATTCTTTATTCAACCTGAATTTCGCAATATCTCATTTTAAAAAAAACCCGTACGTTTTTAATTATTACTAATATTTTGCCTGGATGAAAATGCGAGAAATAATTGAAAATAAAATCATTCTGATTAAAACGGGAAAGTCTTATTTTGAGCCATGTTTGAACTGTTACGTTATTAAACAAACGGAAAGATACAATTTGATAATTGAACATTTTTATTTTGCGTTTTAAATGATTGGCCTTTGTGTCAAAATGTAACGCCTGAGTAAACTAAATTTATTATTTAATAAATAAATACTAGAAATTAAATCGACTAATCAACTAAAAAAAAAAACTGCAGTCGTAAAATTAAACCCATTCCAATATATCAAAATAATTATATTTATACTGTTAAATTTATTTGTCTAGAATTTAAAGTTTTTTGTTATAAGGACTTGAAATTATCGAAATCAATATTTTAAAAAAATTTTAAACTTCCTCGTTTTTTTTCGAATTCCAAGCATGAATACAATACTCAGCATCTAAAATACACTGGCTTTTCAATTATTTTTTTTCCTAAAAACATATTTTCAGTACATAATGAAATAATAGAAAGAGGGTATTATTTAATGTCTTTCTTGGAATAAGTATGTTTATCAGTTTTTTCTTTGTTAGTATATTCTTCAGTTCATTTTGTTTCGTGTTATTACGTCGTAACAAATGGTGTTTATTTTTAAATCATGTTTGAAGTGTGAATTAAATATTTATGAAAGCAATTGGTCTTTATTAGGTTAGATGAAAATTCTTTAAAAAGAAGATATAAAGTTTTTTTCTTTTTAAAAAGAAATATCTTCAACTCTATTGAAACTTTTTACGCTTAAATAAACAATTTCTTTTATGAAAGGTGGAAATATATTAAAAAATATATTAAAGGCCTAACCGACCTTGGTGGTTCCGAAACGAATAAGCCTGAACAATACAAACTGAGTATTTGACTTAAAATTGAACCCACGTTGAGGGCTAAAACGCCATTGTATTCATTCGCCTGGCAAGGCCCGCATTGCTTTTCACCTTCCCTAAAAGGAAATTCACTCTTGAAGAGTATTTAAGTGAGCAGAGAAACACAAACTGAATAATTCATACAATAACGAAGGTTCTGATGGGTCAGAAATGCAGGGGAGTAGAGGTCACTTATAAAATGGAAATTAAATTCATGTTTACCCCCGGCCAAAGATTCAGAAAGAACGCCGCAGAGTTTCGTTGCTGAAAAAAAAATTATTCCCTCCCTCGGGTTACTCACAGTACTAGATTAAAAAGTACAAGCTTAAAAGAAATCGAATTAATTAACATTTTCATTATGAAAAAAATTGTGGAATAATCGTATGATCGTAATTCTCCATGACTTTATTTACTTCATAACAAATTATTAAAAAATAAAAATTAAATGGAAGGATTGTTTATTGTTGTTTCTTCGCAGTGGCAACTACGCCGTGTTACAGCATCTGACAATACAAAGATCTTGTCAAGCTTTGTCTTCTTTTGACCGTTCAACCACGCTTAAATTACTTGTTTTATTTCAAAACAGCTTGTTTTCATTTTACCTAAATTTTACTGTACATTGAATATTTATGAGGACTTGCATGTTTTTAAACGATTTTCCTGTCGAAATAGACCATTTTTGAAATTTCAGTTTTTGTTCATTCCATCAACATATAGTAATACACCGGTGTAACTGGATGGAACTGTTTGTTGGTAATCATAAAGTGTAAAAAAAAAGAACAGGGTGAAAACATCATAAAAACGAATATCTTCTTGGCGGAAAAAACGATCATGTTTTCTCTACGTAAATTAGCACCGCATACATTAAATAAAACATTTTATGAGGTATGGTTGATATAATCTTTATTTTTTGCATTCATGATAACATATAATGTTAGCTTTATTTATTTAATCTCGAAAAAAAAATTACTTTGATCCGGTTTAAATATACCGAATGGAAAAGTATACATGTGTTATACATTTTTAACTGGAATAACAAAAATCGGCACGAAATTTTTTTATGTGTAAAAGTTGCATGTTTTAAAGAGTGCTTAAAGCGACTGTAAACTGTTTATTCTAAAAAAAAATTCTATTTTTCCAACCCTGGGGATGTGATGATTTTTCAGGGTGTCGGTTTTGAATGCAGGGTCGCTGGTTTCAAACCTAGGCCCTTTACATTACAGCGATGAACGCCGTGTCGACCCTTTAAACTTTGTGGCTACCGACGCCCCTTAAAATTACTTTGAAATGCAAAATAAAATTTAAAAAAAAAATTTCCAAATAATGGTCTCCTAGGACAACATCGGATAGGTTACTAATAATTCTTGAACTTGTGCCATGAAAAAAATTAATTCTACTCAATGATTCCATTTATTTTATACCA
>CM077112.1:3572573-3659645 GCA_039619505.1 Cimex hemipterus | reverse complement strand
CACACTCTGTCTTTCTTGCCATAGTCATCAGTTATAAAAATGTTCAAAGTTAACAAAATCAGTAATTAATCAATCAATTTTTTCTTTTTTCACCCCCCCTCTCTCTTTCTCTTTTACTCATCAATCAATCAATAACACACTCTCTCTCACACACACACTCTCACTCTCTCTCTCACACACACTCTGTCTTTCTTGCCATAGTCATCGGTTATAAAAATGTTCAAAGTTAACAAAACCAGTAATTAATCAAACAATTATTTTCTTTATTCACCCCCTCTCTCTCTCACTCCCATATTAGTCGACTCTGCCATTGATCTTTCATCTGATCTTATCGTTTCCATTTGATAGTTGACAACTTGAAGCACAAACAAGAGACGCTCAAAATAGCTATAGTTAAACAAAAAAATACTAGCGAATGTACAGAAAAATAATTTCCAATACACTGATTGCCGGCGATGATTTTCCCCCTGTAAACTTTATAATGGGCGAGTCCAAATGAAACGAAGATTCTTTGAAGAAATATAAGAAATTTCATATTGAACAATAAAGTACCCATAAATATATGCTCTCAGATGTGCCTTCTATGAGAAATATGCAAAACCCTCTAAAAACTTCTCAACTTTGTTTCAAAAAGTTAGCATATGGTATAAAATAAATTCATGTGTTATGGGATTAAGGTTTCTCTTGTTTTTTTGACAACCTAACCTACTTTCCAGAGATAAGCAAGCTAAGAAAGCAGGAGCCAAAATATCACAAAATCTTTTACGTAAAACAAAATATAAATATAAGTATGAAAATCAAAATAACCTCATATTTGCAAATGTTTTTAAAATACAAAACTATTGGGATTTTAAATAAAAAGCTACATGAAAAATAATTACAATTAAAATTATATAAAATTAATTATACAAAGACATCTACATTTTAAGTAATAAAAAGTTGCAAATATGCAGGAATTTTTCTTTATATCATTATATTTCTGCTAAGTTTGTTTAATGCTTTATTTTTTTTAAATAGTTTTTTTAATGAAAGGGTTTTGGGGCGTCGGTGGTCGCAACAGTTTAGGCATTGACACGGCGATCATTAAGGTAAGGTGAAGGTCCCGGGATTGGATCAAGCGGCCCTGATCAAAACCGACATACTTACAAATAGATTTTTCTCTAACACACTGGCACCGTGACGGTTTATACGACCTCTGTTGTTACAAACCCTCGTGAAAAAAATAATTAAAAAAAAAAATAAGGAGATGAGATGAGTAAGAGTAGGAAAGGTGTAAATTTACAAGTACATAGATAAACTGATAGACAAAAGGGATATACAGAACACCCTGCAAACCCAAACAAATACAAGCTTTCAAGCAACAATTTTTTAAATTTAATTTTGATCAATATTTTTTAAAGAGAAATCACCTACTTACTAAATTTATAAGAGCGATATTTAAATCAGGCTGAAACTTAATCGTTAGTATATTCGTTAAATCCCTCGTTAAAAAATATTTCATATGCATGGCTGGTCTCATTTGTTATTCGGAAATTGCTGTGTTACACGTTGACTTTTTTTTTTAATTTTTAAACTTTATCATTTTAGTAGTTAACTGTTATTTTTTTAAAGTATTTAAATCGGTTAAATTTAATGATTTTTCATATTAATTAGCAATTACAATGAGTAAACTGAAGACGTTTGCAATAGTTTTTTTTTTGTTTTTGAATATTCACTTTGCACCCTTCATGTTATAGAATGCTTACGAATCAATGAGCTAAGCTTTAAAATTTTTAATGTATTTATTATTTTCTTGTTTTAGCAGTCTAACGTGTTTCGACTTTTCGCCATCATTAGTGATTGGTCTATATGTTATTTTGTCAGTAGGGTTATGTTCCCTTTTAATGAAAGGTTGTATTATTTTGGATAAGCCATTTCTTATCATAATGTTGTTGTTTTTTTGGCCTTCAATTATTAATGATTTTTACAGTTTTATTCTGAGTAATGTTGTCTATTTGAGAATGAGATTTTTATTCAATGAGAAAACATCGTGGTTTCAAAGAAAGCTTGAAAAAAGGACATTCCTGAGTCAAAATCCTCATTTAAGAAATTTTTGCCGATCTTGATGCGATTTTAGATTAAGATCTGAGATTTAATTATTTTTGCATTATATATGTGAAAGCATCGTTAGTAAAAAGAAATTTCACTACTGAAAAAGAAATTTTCTTGCATTCGCCAATGGGAAAATTAGAGCATAATTTTTTCCATAGAAATGACTGAGAGTGATATTTATCGAGATAAAGAACAAAAAAAAACCACAGCTTGGATGAGCTTCGTGTCAGTAGAGACTTTTTTGTGTAACAATAGAAATCCAAAGTACCAAACCAAATATGAAAAAATTCTTTTACATCGCTTCAATTCAAGTTGATTGTGAATATCCTCTTCCTAGACTCAGATCAGCAGAATTTTCCCAAAGAACTTGGAAATTACAATCGAGAATGAATACTGTGAAAGTGTTCGCGATTGAGCAAAAGTACGAAGGATTCTGAAACTCTAAATGATTTTAGTCTCGTGCTGAAATCCAAGAAGTAATGTTCAAGAGGAAATTACAAACAAGGTTAATGTTTTCAAAAGTTAGGAAAATCATGTGAATACAGTTTTTACTTAAAGCAATTCAGATGCCCAGTTTTGGTCTTGGCCCCTTTGAATATCATTGTTCTTACAAAACCGGTGGTTTGTCCAACGCCAATATAAATTTTACTAAAACCCTCTGCACATATTCCATTACAAAAATATTTCTTGTAGTTTTTTTCAGTTATTATTATTATTCGGAATTTTTCAACGAAGCTTGACACTCCCCACTGTGCCGAACATAATGTCTAAACATCAGGCACCAATGGGGCTAGCGACAGCTTGGTCATTTCAGCCCCAAACGAGAGGCTTTATTATTGTTATTTTTGAATAGTGTTTTTGTTATGGTAGTCCATTTTATCACGGGAAATTTTATCTCAAGTTGAAAGTTTTTCCAGCTTTAAAAATCCTTTGTTTTTGTACGGGTTCATAAATTTTTAGTGTTATTGGGATTGTTACAAGTTTGTTGTAAAAAAGAAACCTTCTGAAATATCATAGGGGCTGGACTAATGGTTGTCGGCCGAGGAAAACTGGTAGAGAGAACACTTTCTTCTCTTAAGAAATACGAGATGTAACGTCTCCGGGCAGCTTTTTCACGGCAGCGTTCACGGCCATCTTTGAAATATCGCTGACCCGTATCGCCTTTCCCTGTATTTATCGCTGTGGAAACAAATCCCGCAGCTCTCGTGGTTATTTTAAAGGGAGGAATGATTGATTATTTAGTAAGACGGTTCGAGACTCTCTGATATAGTGACTTCCTTTCAGGGCGGACTTTCCGATAGAAAGCCTTTCTACACAGTTCAGCACTTTCTTTAATACGATTTCAAACCACCAGATAAACCAAATATGTCATTTCTCAGCTTCGAAAACATAATTTGAGTTGTTCCGTCGGTTTAATGTGCAGTTCTAATCAGTGCTCATTCTTTCTGAATGTCAGTACTCAAAGTTGTTACTGTAGACATTCACTCAAACGTGTTCAAATGCTCTTGTGTCATGTTTTCGATTGTTTTACAAAAAAATTTACACATTTAAAAATTTGTGTTAATGAAAGATCTAGCAGAAACCAGTCAGACCAAGGTAGAGGAGCCGGCCATTGCTGGAACTCTCGGTGTTTAGGGTTATTGTTTTAGATAGATAAAAAGTTTATTTTTATCACAATTGACATGGTTTACAAAGTCATTTTTATAATATTTCCAATGACTTTTTTGTTAAATATTAGATTTTGAGTCAACATTTTCTTTACTTAAACCAAAAAAAATTATTGAATTTTCCAGCTTTCGTGGTCCGCTTGACAGATTAATATCTTTCAATTAATTAAGATTTTTAGTTGAGATAAAAAAAAAATAGTGTCACGAGCGGGATTCGAACCCACGATGTTTGGGTAGATACGCCGCTGCTCTACCACTGGAGCTACGCGACTTCGATCTACTTGGACACTAACTTCCCTTCTCAACCCCACCTCACGAATTCTCCCTTCTTTTTGCCATTTTGAAAAATGTCGTGTAATCTATTTGATTCTCGGCGACAAATGAAATGGCCCCGGAAATCTTTAGAGGAAGATATACTTTATTTAAACTTATTAATTTACTAGTTTTTTTGATCTGCTTGACCGATTAATACCGTCGTTTAATTAAGGTGTTTTGTTGAGATAAAAATGTCAGTATCTTAGGATTGTAGTAATATCAGTGTATTAGTAAAATATTATTATTAATTTTTTAATTTAATTTTTCGGGTTACATGTTAGAAAAATTTCTGTGAAAAAAGTTTAAGGCTTTTTCTTTTTGTTTTCTTGTATTATAATTTATTCTGCATTGTTACTTTTAACCTTGTTTTGTCTCAAGTTTTCATAAACGGATTTATATTTTATAATAGTAATGAAAATATGGACATATAAAGTTCTGCTTTTTTTGTATAAAAAATACTCATGTTTTTGTATAAAAAACAAAAAGTTACAAAATATTTTACCAAAAAGTCATTAAACATACTGAACCCAATATCTGCTTTATTTTTCTTAACTTCAACTAAAATATTTATTGTTCACTTTTTCTTTTAATTTTCCCGATAATTTTATACACTTTTTGCCAAAAGAGTTCACGACTTACTTTTGCTTTCTTGTATTACAATTTATTTTGCATTTGTTACGTTTAAATTTGTTTTATCACAGACTTTCATAAAATGATTAACCATTGTTTAAATAACAAAAAATTACAAAATAATTTCGCCAAAAATTCATTAAAAATACTGAACCGACCATCTGGTTTATTTTAACCGTGGTGTGCTCCTCATCTAATTTGCCGCGGAAGAGGAGACGTTAAGCGAGGCCCATTACGGCTGCTATTATCACATTAAGTGGTTCGTGGTCACTGGTCTTGGATTTAGTGGACTGCTTTTCTCATCCCTGGAGAGGACTTAATGAAGAGTGACCGCGGCTTCATTACTTAGCACTTCCCTGACGTCCCCCGACGCTAATCTTTGCACATTAATCTAAGAGATTAGGCCTTCGTTCGTATATGGGCATCACATTGTTTTTGAACTTATGTACACTTCTTGAATGTTTTTAATAACGATTCTTGTAATATTTTAATGCGCACACTATTTGTAGATAATTTTTATTACCTTATTTTCAAATTCAGACGATTTTTGTTAATTTATCGGAGACTTTTGAGAAAGCGACTGTAGTTTTTCTAGATGTTTCTCAGGCCTTCGTATAAGTAAGCCCTTATACAATGATCCCTTAAAGATAGATATTTTGCAAGTAAACATGGGATCGAAGACTTCTGAAATGAAAGAAATACTTGCAAGTGTGCCACAAAGGTAAGATGTTCCCACCTTTACTCATGAGGGTTGAGACCCATGAGGATCTTTAACGTCCGGACTTATCCCCAAGCGAACTTCTCAGACGCCTAGTATTCTCGAGGGTGCACCAAGAAGATTTTACATGCATGGACTTGTCAAATCCCTTGACCCGTGTGGTGGTGCAATACTAGCCAAGTTCAGAAGGCCCTATGCATGTGCCTTAAAATAGGCAGTTTTGTGGTTTGGTCATGCCTTCCACCACCTCTGGAAAGATAGAAAAGACACCCTATTTCCGGCTCCGGTTGGCAGATACAATTTGTTAACAATCCACGACCACCACGAGTCCAACCTCAGTTAGTGGAGCCGCTTGGATGCTCCCCTCCCGTGGTTCAGTATTACTTTCATGGCGGGACTGATGGTCCTACTGATCCACCCGTTGCATGAGGTTCTGGTTCAGTAACCCAAGAGACTTTTACCAAAGCAGAGGAGGGACAGGGAAGAAAAAGGAAAAGGTATTTCAGATAATGCTTCCATTATTGGTTACCCCCAGGCACCAGGGTAGATGGTCGGACATTGCCTGGGCTCACAGAGCAGATGTGGAAATTGGCCATAAGTGTCACGACGTTCCCGAGTATTCATCGTCAACAAGGCAAGAGGATTTTCATCGTTCGTACCTGGCCTGTTCGGTCTTATCGGACTTTTGATTTTCAAGATGAGAGCTGACTAACTTCTGCATTCGACGGAGAAGTGTTACTGCTGCACCATTGGCGTAGAGGAGGTTCTCCGATTGTCCGCTCCGAATGGTCGGGCCCGGATCGTGCATCGGGTCATATGCTTCCCGCAAAGAGCTAACAGGCCGAAATACATCAGCCTGTCCTCCAGCGTAATCCCCAGATAGAGAAGGCAACTCTATCTTTCGAGTGAAGGGGCTTTTCTAGCGTAGAAATTACAGGATAGGCCCGCCCGCGGTTATTGTTTTGAGTGAAATTGCTAATGACCCCCTAGATGAGCACTTTCTACGGCCAAAGGTCTCTTATCAAGCTCAGCCTACACCTGCTATGCCATAGGGCTAACCCAGCTGGTCCGATCCTTCGCTTCCTCTACGGTACCATGCCGGTCATACGCACAACAATGCAAAGAATGCTCGAGTCAGAGCAGCCGATTCACAACCCGCCTCCCATTCGCTTACTCATACATTCAGCGTAATCATCGCGTCCTAAACGCTGTCGTCCGGTCGCAACCTCTCCCGTGTGGCAGGGATAGTAACTCTTCACGAAAGTCACAAATAGAAGACAGCCTCTGTCTAAGTTCCCGCCAGGAGCGTCACCAGGCACCACCACGAAGCCATACCCAGTGTGGCACAAGGGTAAATACTCGCTGCGCTGTTGGTCACAATTTGTACCACTGACATGTCCACAAAAAATAATGAATTTACCATATAAGCAGATGTCACCGCCATATTAACAAGACAGTCCTCTTCGACACAAGCTTCATTTATGTGACACAACCACATGTCAACAATGGAAAATGGAGACATCTTTGGAAAATAAAATTTAACTCCTCAGAATCACTTTTCCCTCCGCCGATTTCCTAGCATGTAGTTTTATAATGAACCTATTTTTCCATCCGACACTATTGAGGAGATACATTTGATATAAGACTAACTACAAATACACACCCACGATTGGAACTATTTGTAATGTTTTGTACCTCCTTACACGCCAATCAAAATTATCGCTAAACTCAAAACTAACAACATACACATACCAACTCAAATCTATTTAGCCGTCCGTATGCCAAGTTTTGTTGATCAGCAAAATATTCCAATAGTCAAAGATAAGAAATTTTTCAATCCAAATTTTGAAGGGTAATTATTTGTGCCCCTTTTTTTCGTAAACAATTTCAAACTTCCAATCTTTACATGCCACCATTTTTGCCGTCCATCAAAACCTGGACGGTTTCCAAGAAAATTTCAAAATAACAAAAATACGAATACACCATTCCCATCAATTACGATGTAGGCTATTGAAAAGAATATGCCCATAATTCTTTAATTGAAATTCAATCTGCTGGTTGTATAAAATATATACACATAAAAATGAATAAAGTAAAGAAAAACTGATCATGGTGAATAAATGAACGGCTATATTTGAATTGAAGAATTCTCTGTTTAATTTTCGCAATGGACCATTTAATTTTTTCTCATGTGAATCAATCATTTTATTTTTCTGTGTTCTGGAATATTTTGGTTTAGTTTGACAAAGCGTACGGTGCTTTGGTTTGAAAGCCTGCAAGGTGGTTGAAAAACATTTTAATTTTTTTCGAGCGTTGTATTTGACCAATTTGAACCTTTGGTATAGATTGTAAACGCCCTTCGTTAGCTTTATCCCTGTAACCAGATGATATGTTTGTCCCGTTTGCCACTCGATAGTGTCAATAAACGCAATTGTTTTTTCACAGCATGAGAAAAAAAAAGTTGAGATGGATACTTTTATGAAAATCACACAACGATTTATTACCAAGTCTATTGGCCGCTTGCCTGTTCTCAGTTGTATCATTCCTTATTAAACAATAAGTAGATAAATCAATTAATAAATAAAAATAAGCGGCGAGAAGCGGACGGCAGGATAGATTTACCTTTAAAAAATCATGTTTTAATGATAATATGTATAATTTGAATGGACATTCTCACGCACATTGGGCTTAGAAGATTGGGGTAAACGATTTTTTAATTACCAGAGCTTAAATGTTTTAACTGAACATGAAATAAATCAGTGAAATTATTAAAATATCACGTTAACGGATAACAATTCGTTTTCTATATGGGGAAAAATGTGTTTTTTTATTTCGAAATTTACTTGTATTTTGAATTAATTTAGTGACCATAAAAAATGGACATAATGTTCTAATTCTAACAGTGTGTTGGTTTTGCAAATTCCTAATTACAACTTGTAAATCCTCATCAAATTATTTACAAGAATTCCCAGTTTTCGTGTGGTCCGCTTGATCAAATAATATTTTTCAATTTATTAAGGTTTTTAGTTGGGATAAAAAAGTCAGCGTCAAAGGCGGGACCTCCGTATAGATACGCCGCTGCTCTACCACGTGAGTTATCGCGAACTCGATCCACTCGGACACTAACTTCCCATCTCAACCCCACCTTTTGAATTTTCCCTCCTTTTTGCCATTTTTTCACCATTGTTTTTAAAAACGTTAATTAATTGAAAAATATTAATTCATCAAGCGGACCACGAAAACTAGTGAATTTAACAAATTGAATGAAATATATCTTTACTGATGCTCTCCGTGGTCATTTCCTTTGTCGCCGAGAATCGAACAAATTACACGAAATTTTAAAAATGGCGAAAAGGAGGGAAGATCAAAAGGTGGGTTTGAGATGGGAAGTTAGTGTCCGAGTGGATGGAGGTCATGTGTTAGAGTAGAGTCATATTAAGCCGAAGGTCGTGGGTACGAATCCAGCTCGTGAGTTTGACTTTTTTATCTCAACTAAAAACCTTAATTAATGGAAGATTATTTATAATACGCTTACGCGGGCCTGTTCTCAGTTGTGTCATACCTTGTTCAAAAAAACAAAAAATGGGTTAGCTTTGATTAGCTCATTATTCTACCTCCCCCGTCAGCCGAAAATAATGCTAATTTGAACCAGCACGTGTGGATCGTATTTTTCGACGAAAATGTCATTAATTTAACATCTGTAACCTTATTTCGTGGAAAACAATTTTACCCAAAAGCTTTTTCAAGCATGTTGTAGAGCCATCCCGAGATTTTTTCATATACCCACACAATACATACAAAAGTCAAAACATAAACACTTATCAACTTCAGTACTCTTGTTAGAAATTGTTCAAACTATTTTTTGTGAGAAAATGGTTTTAATAAAGTAATATTTATGAATAGTTTTGGTTGAGATAAAAAAAGTCAGTGTCACAAGTGGGATTCGAACCCACGACCTTCGGCAAAATTCTCCGCTGCTCAACCACTTGGGCTATCGTTACCTCGATCCACTCGGACACTAACCTCCCATCTCAACCCAACCTTTTAAATTTTCCCTCCTTTTTGCCATTTTTATTTAGTCATGCGGACCACGAAACCTAATAGTGTTCATTCAGGATCGGTATCCAATTTTATTAAAACTAGGCCCTATGCAGAAACGCAGTCAAGCAATACTCGTTCGATACGGCTGAAATCCCGTTGGTTCACGCTACGGAGAAGACAGATGCCGAATTTCTAATTTTTGTAAAAGTTTAAGAATAATTTCAAAGTCCTGCTCAATTGGGTTGCATCAAAAACTTTCAATTTTACTCGACCCAAAGAATTTTTAACAAAAATTATGATATCGAAACAAGACATAATTAGAATATAGAAAAAAATGTCAGTTAAATCTTTCTAGTGGAAACATGAATTTATTCCACGTCAATAGAAAGCAGCGAGCCTGTCTTTAACATAGATGAATGGATTAAGGTTTCGAAGAACTAGTTTAAATCGTACAGCTTTTCCAGTGACGCAATCTCCAGCGGAAGCTGTTTCCTGTTGAACAATTAATTTTATTACATCCGGATCACCCCTGATTGGACAATAATAAAATACACTGACGCAGAGATTTATTTGTAATTTTGTATAAATATTTCATATTTTGTGTAAGGTAATAATAGAAGGCTTGATTTGTTCAATGGGAAGTCAATAAAAATCACTATATATATTACGTAATTAACCACATTTAATATAAATTAAGTCATGATGGTTATTTCTTTATATATTTTATGTAAATAAAAAATTCTCAACTTTCAATATATGCACGGTTCAATTATTAAACTTTCAAATAAGATATTTCATAACTTCAACCACTGCTTTTTCAGGCATTTAGCTCTGGCATATCTTTGAATATAAGGGTGTTTATTAGATTGGAGGAAGTTCGACTTGACTGGGGCACAGCCAGAGTCGTAGACATCGCCCCTCGTCGTTTGCAATCTTCCGGCTTAAACACAACGAGACTGCTTTTTTAATATCGTCCTCCTATGCCATTCCGGCTAATGCCTTGTTGTAATGTGGCCCACGCCTGGAGCAATCTAGTCACCATGTCGCCTACAAAAGATCTCTAATCCCTCGCTTCAATACCCTCAGAAACAACTCTGTTATCATGTTTATTTATTTTTTTTTTCGTTTTTTTTTAATCTTTATATTTCTGTCCAAGAGGCCCCGCTTTTTTTTTTCAATCTCCGTTTAACGAGTTTAGCAGTATTTAATTAAAAAGTTTTACAACTCTTACGACCACTCGAAGGGGATTTTCAACGTCTTAATCAAACCATAAGATCTGATTTAATGGGGAATAATATTTTAAAATTAAAGTTTTGAAAATAAATTAATTTCTTTTTAGATAATTTTTTTTTCATAAAGTGCCCCTTTACCCCTTTTGTAATAAAAAAAAAACGGGTTAAATTCTTATTAAGAATCTGCAAGTTGTCATGAATATATCTATAAGATTCTAAAGTTAAGATTGTTCTCTGGAGACTCTGAAGAATAAAATATATGGTTGAAAGTTCGACGCTTATACCAAACGCTAATTTTTTTCTGATCAAAACTCTAATCCATGATATTCTATTAATGATCGGTCGTTTATAAAATACTATATCTGAATTGTAACAAAACATATTAAACAAAATTATTTTGGTAAATCTGAAAATATTTCTAAACTTATTAGATTATTATCAAAGTTGAAAACCTAGGGCTCTTGGGTGTATCAATTGTTTTTAATAAAGTAATATTTGGGAAGGTATTAGTTGAGATAAAAAAGTCAACGTCACGATGGGGATTCGAACCCACGATCTTCAGCTAAATACGTCGCTGCTCTACCACTTGAGCTATCGTGACTTCGGTCCACTCGGACACACTAACTTCCCATCTCAACGTCACCTCTCGAATTTTCTCTCCTTTTTGCCATTTTTCAAATGTTGTGTAATCTATTTGATTCTGGATAACAAATGAAATGGCCCCGGAAAGCTTTCGTGAAAATATACTTCCGTTTAATTATTAAATGCATTACAGTTCGTGGTCCGATTGACCAATTAACATTTTTCAATTAATAAACGTTTTTAGTTGAGATAAAAAAGTCAAAGTCAAGAGCGGTATTCGAACCCACGACCTTCGGCTAGATACGCCGCTCCTCTACCCCTTGATCTATCGTGACTTTGGTTCACTCGGACACACTAACTTCCCATCTCAAGCTCACTTCCAGAATTTTTCAATTTTTTAAAATCTCAACCAAAACCTTTCATAAATTGAATTCATTAGTTGAAAAATGCTAATTGCGCTATCGGACCACGAACTGTAATCGATTTTTCATAAATATTGTTCTAAATATCGAATCAAATCTATTTTTTATTTATTTTATAGAAAATGATTTGGCTCCATTTCATCTACAATAAATGCAACACTTATGACTATTTTTTAGATGTTTATAAAATTTGTCAATATAAAAATACTATTTTCTAATTATTTAATAAAAATATAAAAAAAGTAATAATTTGTTTGCATTAATATAAATACAAATGTACTATGATAAACATAAAAACTTACACTCATTATTTTCACTCAAATTAACACTTAACTCTAAAGAATTTTTTTGTGAAAATTTTACAGATTTTTGGAAATGCTATGAAATATGAGTATGTAAAAAAATGCCTGTTGGAAGGCAAAATAAAAATAGACAGCTATTAAAATTAAAAATGATAAAAATTTACATATAACCATAAAAGTATTTTATTTTTAATTTTGTGTTGTTTTTTTTTTTTTTTGTTAAAAAAGGGTTTTAGTTGATATCGCATACAAATTACAATGAAACGCCTGAAAGTTTTTGGATAGCTGTTTGCTCTTAAAATAGTCCTTTTAAATACAAAATATTTTTTTGTTAAATAGAATAAACCCTGTTTAACTTAATACTTTTATGTTGTCAGTTATTAAAAAATTGTTATGAATGTTTTTGAAATTGCCTGGTTGTAATATTCAGGAGAACAGATTATGATTTAATAAATCAAAACCGATTGGAAAACAAGAGAAAGTTTAATTTAAAATTGCCTTGATAACAAAACATGGAAAGGCAAGTAAAAACATAAGAGCCACTATTCGACAACATTCCATTTCAATAAATACTTTAACTTCAAATGAACTGTTTTCACTTTAATTTTTTGTTTTTAAATGAACCCTATTTAACTTGAACTTAAACTTTTCTATTTTCAAATTAATGTTTCTTTTTCAGGATTAAAATATTTACGAAATGGTCTGAAATGGAAGGATCAAAAGTAAAATACCTGTATAATTGAAGTTGGTTTTTTGTAAAATAATTGCGTTCTTGGACGACCGTTTGAAAAATGATTACAGGGACAATTAAGAATTATTTAAAATTGTGTGATTAAACAAAGTAATTATTTGTTAAATTTAATTTTTTTAAATAAAATAACTGATTTAAAAAATAATTCATTTCATATCTTACAAAAAATTAAAAGTTGCGTTGAGCATAAATATAGAAACTACAAGCTTGCAGGATGAGCTCTCGAATTCCCGCTGGCCTATGTATTACGGCACGGCAGCCGGCACTGATCGATATTTCTGAGCCTCAGGGCTGTATGAGTTTTATTGGTGGTTTATTTGTTGTGTTTTATATGTTTGTGAGAGTGTAATTTAATCGCATGCATGATGGGAATATCACTCAAAGAAAATCGAGTATTATGCGGTGAGAGTGTGTGAACGTCATATATTAGCGTGAGGGCCGCAGTAGCCGAGTGGTTAAGGCGACACCCGGCTGGTAGATCCCGGGGTTGAGAGTTCGATCCCTACCATCACCCCTGTTCTTTTCTTTAGTGCTTAAGGGGACCATTCCCGAGTACATTTCGTCAACAAGACTAGAGGATCTTTAACGTCCGCAACTAGCCTACTCGGCCTTATCGGACGTTTTGATTCACAAGATGGGAGCTGACGCACGTCCGCATGGACAGGGGTTTTGTTACCGCCGCAGCGTTGGTGTAGAGGCTAAGGACAACCTTGCTCTCCTCTTGCCCACTCCGAATAGTCGGGCCCGGATTAAGCATTGGGTCGCTAGTCAGACGCAAAGGGCTAGCAAGCCGAAATGCATCAGCCTGCTCTCCCGCTTAAGAGTTTATGAGGTTAAGAAAACAAAAGGAAAAATATGAGAGAATTAATGACAAAGATTTACGACAGCAGATAATCCGTTTTCAAATGGACCGTTTAGTATTAAGTTTTGGTTAAGTTGAGCAAGCTCATACATGAATAATCTTTCTGGAAAAGCCCGCTTTCTGTATTTAACCCGTTATTAAAATTTATCGGTTTGTCCTCACGCGTAAACTATGACACGACAAATGTATTTATTAGGCTAACAAGCTTAACAGTCGTTGTCATAACTAATCTAAACCGTCAGTTCAGCTTAAATGATCAACTACCGGCTTGTTGCTGGGTTCAACTTTTAACAAGACTCGCGACAACAACCGCTTTGGAATTCTAAGCACAAAAGGCGGAGACAGCTGTACAATCAAACGTTGACCCAGACAGAGGAATTTGGAATAATACAAAAGCAAACGTTACGGTGTAGGATCAGAATGTTTAAGTACAAATGCCTTTGAATAAGAATGTCTTTTTTTTAATTGCAAAACATAATCATAATCATTTAATGAAAGGTCCAGTAAATCCTTTTTAAAAAGATAGTTCCTACTCACAGTAAGTTGTGCCCAACGATCAGAATTTCGAGCTCTTTACCTCATCATCAGGTCGAAAGACTTCTACGACCACGTAACTCGTCAAGAATTGCAAAAGTGAATCCGCTGATACCTCCCCCAACGCGACGCTCCAATGAACAGCTAGTTTTTTAATGGCGCGCAATATGAAAATAAACATCACAAATAAACATTATATAGTAAATGTTTAATATTATTAAATTACTATAAAATTAATAACAATTAAAATTGTTAATTTAATTATTTGGACGTTTATTATTATGTATGTACATATTTAAAATGGGAGGGAGATGAAAATCTGTTATATTATTAATGCAATCATCACCATGTTCAATTTTCCATTTGTTATTTAACATTTCCATTTGTTGAAACACTGTTGTATTTAAATTTGAATTGAAATTATGTTTTCTTTTAAATGGTCCTTAAATTCTGAAAATATGCTCGATTTAGGCAAGTGTTCTTTTACTGTCGTTTTTATTTCTCTACCCCTTTTTGCCAAGTTCTCTACTTTGTATTTAGATTTTGAGAGGATGTTTTTAAGTGAACTCGTACATCTAAAAGCTATTCTAAAACCTTCTGGTTTAACAATTCTACTAGCTTCGTCTGATAATTAACCTATGTATGGCAAACAACAGAAACAAAATGATTCATTTTTGGTGGGGTGGCTGAGTCGTATTGTTGATTCATTTAAAATTAATTTTTTTATTATTTTACCTAGCAACCTATCTATAAATACTTCTTAATACCCTTAATTTTTTTTTCTAAAGATTTAATAGTTTCTAAATCTTTTTTTATAGTTAGCAGGTGTTAATGGAATTTTTAACATACGGTCTAAGAGCGAAATAAAACCAACAGCCTTTCGGGTAGTTGTGGGTTTTCTATTGGGTTGTTTATTATGGACAGTATTAAATCTAAAAAGTTCAAAAACCCACCTTTGTTAATTTCCAATGTAAAATTTATATTATGGTGTAGTGAATTAATTAGTTGGTTGAATTCTTCAGATCCTCTAATGTTCCTGACAATATGCATAAAATATAATCTAAATAGCGTTTCCAGAAATGAACGGATTCAATTGATATGTTCTTTGATTTGAAAAGATTTTCTAAAAATTATCCATGATTATTTCAGCACTGTCACGGGCTCAGCCCGGACATAGGAGATAAGAGTGAGAAGAGGGGGGTAAGGAACAAGCTGAGGCAGGAGTGCTCGCTTGGTTCTTGCCCTGACCCCAACTTTTGTTAAGCCGTCCGTAAGTTTGCTATAACGTTGGTCCAGGGTACCACCTAGAAGGGTCTAACCGATTGTAAACTTAATTATCGAATAATAAAGGGTGAAGGAATTTGACCTCCTATTTGTGTGTTTATTTATTTCCTTTATATCCCCCTGCACACTCTGACTAATTTTACGGGGAATTAAATGCACCTCAAGTTCAGAGGTGACATTTTGGTAGCAGAGCGTTTTAATTATTCATGGTGAAGGATCCTATGTTTTTAAATTGATTTTGTAAATAATTTCTGTGTAAATATATTGTAAATAATTTTCCTTTTTCAGTGGCAGTTCCATCCTTTTATTTCGAATTTTACCTAGTTTTAATTTATCCCGAGGTTTAAATTTATTTAATGTATGGATGAGTATGATTTTATTTCGTTTGTTTGTCCTTTTCGTCGTAATTGAACAACGTTTAAAAGTGAGAAGTTCACGAAACGGAACTATTTCCGTTATCGCTCTACACCTTATCGCCGAGTAATACGCCGATTCAAAACAAAGTAGCCGAGTTTCGAGAAATATATTCCTTTACATAATAGAAACAATACTTTTAATTCTTTCATTCATTGCATACCCCTGATTTATTTCTGATTTTTTGTCACCGTAATGGAACGGAAATGTACAAATATATGTGCGACGTGCTTTACAGATGCAGGACCGGAAACATTCTCAACCTTCAAAAAGTGTAGACGAAATTTCCATTATGAATGTTCACGAGTCCAAAGCCGGTCCAATGGGACTAAAATATCTACTGACCGTAGACCCCTATGGTTGTGCGACTCGTGCCAGGAAATGGGTGTACTTCAAAAACAAGTACAATCTCTCCAAGCACAAAACGATGAAAATCAATCCTCGACCCGTTCCGAGTTCAACTCAATTCGGGAGCAACTCGCATCTATCACGACCCTCATACAGAACCTCATAACGACAGCTAGCACACAAAAAAACCCCTGAAACTCCAACAAATAACGATAACGTAATGCCCAGCGAAAATATCGCTCCTCAAGTCGCACAAATTCACCCTACCCAAAACATACCTCGGTACATTGAGGCAGAAGTAGAAAAGATCCCTCTCCTAAGGAACAATAAACCTTGGTCGGTCGTTTCCTTTTTAGATATACTTTCTCAAATTAATGAAGTTAACAGCGAATACTTTCCCGAAATTTTTAAAAGACTAGCCGCAACACAAAACAATCATCTTTTAAGAAGGCTCGCCGCAGGGACACCATCCTTTGAAGACATTTCAACATCCATTGTCCGAGAACTTACCACTCCCCTAATAAGGACTCCCTGATCTCTCGAAAGGTTTCACGTCCACATGGTCAAGTGGGGATAACGGAGCCCCCCCCAATGGTACCCCTTTCATTTCGTAAAATTTATTATCGAATTTACAATAATTAGATGGTAGGGATATATTTAAAGGGCGTATTATGTCATTATTTTACAAATTCGTGATTAGAATTCTCGGTTAGTTTTTGCTTTTTGATTTTAGTACATTCTTCAACGGGGATGTGAATAAATTAGTAAGGACAAATGATACTAAAACAAAGTTTTTTTAGGGGTAAATTGTTGTTATTTACTTTATTTACTAGTTCTAAAGAATTTTTAATGTAGGTTTGAAATTGGTATGAGTTTTAATTATTTTGTCAATTGTACTTGCCAGTTTATGGGACGGGGAATTATAAAAGGACACTACTAGTCTTACAGGCTTGTTTTCCTGGTGAATTTTATCTGTACCGTATATCATTGGGGGGGGGGGTTCATTGGTATTTTTTAACTGCATATTGGTCATCTGAGAATAAAAAGTAGTATGTTAATTTTATTGTAGTAATGTAAAATGTTAAACGTGGCATGATTGTGAAATCTGGCATATGACTTTATCAGATGGTTTAGTTCCATTTAACGAAATGTTTAAAATCAAAAATACCGTTAAATAAAAGTTAAAATATATTCCTTGTAATTATTAAGAAAATTAAAAAGATTCGGCTTTTCTTAGAATATTATTAAAATATTCAGTCGTTTTATAAGTATCAAAAATACTGTATATTACGCTTGAAATAGAGTTAATGTGGAATTATGCAAAATGTTTGTATTTATGTTTTGATGCATGAAGTACATACTTTTATATGCATGAAAGAAGAACGAATTTTTTTCAGACTTTAGAGGCTATCACATCAAATTAGTGAACTTTTATGAGCTTGATCCCTCTTAATCCAACTACTTGGTTCATATGTAAGCGTTGAACGTTCCCCATTCGTGTTAATCTGAAAAAGAGAGAGAAAGCTTCTGAAGCACTGGGTCTTTTATAGAATGATGATGTTGAACTTCTCTCATTGGTTTATTCATGGAGACCCCTCACGTGGGAGCCGGGAAATACGTGACGTGTTGAGAGGAGTGATATGTTTACGAATCGTCCTTTTTCTCCGGTTCGAATAAAAAAAAGCCCGTTATTAGTGGCCGCGAACAAGTTTTTCTCTCTCTTTCGCAGCCCTGTTTTTGATGAGGACGAGTAATTGCCTGAATCTCTCGCTGGGATCACAGAGTATTTATCGGCCGACGGCCGGAGGCGATGCGGCATTTTATCAGTCATCCGTATTTAACAAGGGTTTGTTTTTACTTCGGGCGGAATTTTACATTAGTACTAAAGTTAATAAGAAATTTGAACTTCTCTCAATCTAGATTTTTATAAATAAATGTACCATTGTTATTACAACAAGAAAATACTTGCAACCTGTTTAAAAATAGAAGCGTAAGTTGATTAAAAAAAAAAGACTACTTCAGACATATTTTAAAATTTTCTTCGTCAAATGTCGTTTTCAATAAAACATCCCAAGTATAATTTTTAAATTATTGAACTTAGCTACAAAAAAAACTTATATACCGAGTATTATTTGTTAAGCCATTTTTATTTTTTTATCTTTATAATATATTTTTGAAATTTTAACACTCAATTTCACAATCAAATGCCTCCTAAATATAAGCACCAAATTGATCTTTTTTTAAAGTGGTCATTGGTTAATTGAGAATATTATACACTTGATTTCTTCGCGTTTACAGTTATCAGCACTTTCTTCGAAATAGAATCAACGTCCTTCTTGCTTATAAAAACGAAGCTTTCTCATATGGGACGTTAACTCTTGGGTCATTCGTGGGCGTTAAAATTGGTTAAACCTTTTACTCAGACAAAATTGTGAGCAGAAAAGCCGCCTCGAGGGTTTCGGTAGGAATTTGCATCCCGATTCACCTTTCCAATGTTCATCAATATTCCGAAACCTTTGACCTCGTAATTTATTTAACAAAAATAACGTCAGCCATGGGCAAAACTATCAAACACAAATAATATCGTCATCATCCTTTTGTACCTTTTCTCTCTTTTCAGAATTTCACTTACACTGACAACACACTCGCAATATACAATTTACAATAGTTACTGTATAAAAACTAAGTCAAAAAGCTATTGACTTAAAAATGAGAACTCTTTCATGGCCAACTCATCCGAAAAATATAAACGAATTTAAAAGAAGCCTACCGAAGAAACGGGATAGATTATGTATAATGTGAATTCGATAAATCAACAAATTTAAAGCAGGTAAAAATTACTGTATATGGACTTAATACATTTTTCACAGTCCGGCGCACAGGTATACAGTTCTGGAAGACCCGACGGTCACGCAGTTTTAGCACAACCGTTCAGCCGTGAACGGACCGAATTATTTGTTAATTGAACACAATCATAAAAAAAAAAAAAAAAAAAAAACTGGGATAAATAAAATACAGGGGTAAAAATATAAGTAGTGTGATGGAATAGGTGAGAGATAAACAGAGTGAATTAGAGAGGTGAGATAATAATTTTCACTGTAATTTAATGGCTATGTAAATATACTCATATATACCTGTTACACTTTATATTTTATACAATTGAGGCCCATTATTGTGTTGTTTTAATAGCCTAACACCTTGTAATTGAAATTTTAACAACGATAACTTTTACCACAACAACCAATTAATAAAATGTCCTTTGGACTGGTTTGTTTTTCACCTGTACTTGACCTAGTGGTTATAAACATCCGCTTTATTTGAAAAAAAGCTGTTTTTGAACTCAACAAAAAATATAAAATTCAAAATAAATTTTATCCCCTTTGCAATTAATTAAAGTTTTGATAAAAAAAAGTGAGTGTCCAGAAAAAATATAAATAAATGTTTTTTAATTTAGTCTATAATGACTTGATTTAATTTCATTTATGATCTTATAAAAATCAAGCCGTTAAAATAGTTGTACTGCCAGAGAACTTTCTGCTTTGCTATATAATAAAAGTTAACTTCTAGTTGCTTTATTATCAATATTTAATTAATCATCAGGGAAAAATAAGATAATACAATTTTCTCAATAATACCATTAATTAAGGTTTTTAGTTGAGATAAAAAAGTAATTGTCACGAGCGGGATTCGAACCCACGATCATCGGCTACGACTCTGCTCTACCACTAGAACTATAGCGAACTCGATTCACCCGGACACTACTTCCAATTTAAACCCCACGTTTTTGAATTTTTCCTTTTTTTGCCATTTTTCAAATTTTATATATTCAAAATTTTCATAAAATTTCAACTCTAATCTTAAATAATTGAAAAGAATTTGTTTTGTCTGTTGGTGGGCCAGGAAACGTCACAAAAAATAAATGTTATATTTTGACCGACAATTTTTCTTAATAATTTTGTATTACCCGACCTGGCAATTATGTTTTTATTCAGGTCGAACGACAGGTAAACGAGTCATCTTTTATCCGAAGCACAAGGAGCCAGATTGAATCCCCGTGACCGGAAATAACTCAGATCAGTTGCCCAAGGACTTTAGGATGGCCGGGGGCGGATCAACCCTCGCTCAACAGCCGCCACCCCACATGTCCCACTGCACGAATTGTGACCTCGCGGAGGATATTACTGTGTCGACAACTGTGTTATCGGGTAATAACGAAACCCCAATAGCAGCGATTCAAACCAACTCCCCCCCTACTCTGCCACAGAAAGCTATCGCAGTTTCAAACTAAGTAATAAGGTGGGGTCCGCTTTACAACTCCGACATTAGATTTTCGTCTAACTGCTTTATTACGACGGACTTTTGTGAGGGAACTTTGTTTTCAACTCCGCACGGCTGGAGCATTGCGACTATTTTTATCTAATCAGTTTTGAAACCTTCAACAATGTGAGTGCTTACAAAGGTAAACCCTAAAAGTTTGTAATAAAATTGTTTCCCTTAATCTAACTAATAATTAGTTTAATTTTATACTTTATTTAATTTTTTTAAAACAGAATTAAAAGCCTAATATAAGATTTCTATTTTGTTCTTTATTATACCCATATTCAATTAGGTAGTGTTCAATAATGCAGTATCTCTACTAAGAAAGCTGATATGAAACGTAATAAAGGGACCAATCATATTATGAAATCATCAGAAAAATGATACATAAAATGTTTCAGCCATTTCCTTTCCTAAGAGGAAATTTCAAACATAAATTTTCCAATATTCCGCATAAAAGCGGTGATATCTGCAAATGAGTTTTATTTTTATGTGATTTAATTTAGTTGCCGATTCTAACAACGTGTTTTGTCAAAAATGATCCCTGGAGAATTTTTCTTCATTAAATTGAACTGCAGCTCTAATTCGTGTAAATCGATGAAGTACTCCAAGGACTTTTTATATATAAAGGATTGTAAGATGGTGTTTGGGGATTATTGAGAACCTTTACTTTCTGTACAACGTGATTTTTGATTTGTCAACACCAAATCAATCATCTGTACATCGAAGGATATTAAAAACAATCGGCTTACACTTACGCATATTTTATATCAAAAAACTACTGTGTAACTAAAATAGTGAAAGAAGAATTGGTTGCTCAACGTTTTTTATGGTGGCAGGAGGGCAACAGCAAGAACAAATTCGTACTAATTCAAAAAATCTTTTCCTTCCTGAAAACCAATACTTTGATTTTATATAAAAAATATTTTTCCTACGTGTATTTGTCGAATTCAAATAATGTTTGTAAATCCCCGGCTCTGAAGAAGACTTAATAAAAATTGAAAAATACGCCACTGCTCTATCACTTCAGCTATTGTGAGTTCGATCCACACTCGTCCAAACACACAAATCTCAACCTACGCGGACGACACCGCAATCTTATCAACACACTCCAATCCTATCCTAGCGACAGAAGCACTCCAACAACACATGAACCTTATTACCAACTGGTGAAATCTGTGGTGGATCAGGTTAAACGAACAAAAAAACGAACACGTTACATTTCCGCTCAGACTCAGACACCTTCTTGGACCAAAATGAAAACTAACCATACGTAACAAACTAACCGTTTACGAAACACTCATCAGACCTATTTGGACCTACGGAGTCGAGCTGTGGGGCTCGGCCAAATCATTAAATATCCAACAAATTCAATCTTTTCAATCTATGGTTCTCCGCCGTATCCTCAATGCTCCCTGCTACGTCACAAATCGTAAAAGATCTTATCCAAACACCCTTCTTCACTTTTCACTCTAAACTCGCCCTCCATCCTAACCCACTCTTTTCTCAACATCTCACCCTTACAATCAATCCTCCACGCCATTTAAACGACGATGCCCTCATGACCATCTAACTATCCGACCCACCGAAATAACTTCTACCTCCACCCCCCAAAAAAAAGAAAAAAGTCACCAAATAAAGTTGGTTTCTCTCCCCACTGCCTCCTGGTCTGACAGGCCTATCAGATTTAACTATTTGCTGCTAACAGATAGCAATAAATAAAATAAATATTTTTGCCACTTTTACAAAGATTAATTGAGACACTGGTATTTGCTGGAAATAGTTATTTAGTTTCTCAGTGTGCCTCCAAATAAATACGTTTAAAAACTATTTAGTCAATTTGAACTATTTCAATCAGCCCATGAACTGTCTATACGATGATTGAGTGGCGTTAGGACAAAGACGAACTTGTTGCTTAGTCTGACCTCACAGAGGATGTTGTGTTTAATTTTTTACCCTTGCAAAAACACCCTGTACACTTTGAACGATCACGGTAAATATGAAATGAAGGTAGACGTCGGTAAACATTTGTAAGGGTGTCCGACAGGGCGCCCACTCCAATTAATCACAACCGTCCCGAACGGTCAACAAGCTGGAAATTTATCAGGCAGAAAATACCAAACAAAGCGAAGCGCACCGGGCCTCATAAAACGTTAATTCCATTAATGCAGGCTGTAAATGCAGTTTTGCTTCCTCTTTGAAATATCCACACGCTATTGAGGTAAAGTACTCCGCTTAATTTCCTTTATTGCACATTATTATTTTTTTAAACAAAATTCCTTTGTAGTAGGTCGATTCGCTACATAATTTATAAAGGTTGATTCGGAAAAAAAGCCCAGTCTGAAGAATTCTACCTTTCATCATTTAAAATTCGTTTTGTGAAGATTAGTAGTTAATCTATTATACTTATTCAGTCATTATGTATTCATGAATTTTCTTTTAACGGAAATGAAATTTTAATGGTTTTATGCTAAAATTAGATACGCTTAGTTTACATGTTTTTTTTACGTATTCCGACTAAATAATAAAATTTCCTCTGAATTCCGTAAATGAGGCTTCATTAAAAAACTTTTCTCTGGTCCTTTCGGAAAAAACTTTTACTCCGGATTTTTTCCCCCGTGCAAGAAAAAGATTGTTTGATTTTCGCACAATTCCGGCCGTTGGATTTCACAATTTTCCAAATCAATTTGCCTTTTACTCATTTACCAGTGGTCGACTAAGTCAAATTGGACACAATTAAGGGTGCGGTTTTGGCTGGGGTGGGGAAACTGCCGGCACAAAGCCTTTTTAAGGTTTTAAATTAAAACGAGTGACGTTGAGGAGTATTCTTGAAAATGCGGCCCCATTGCCGGGCTTAATTTGATGGCCAGGCTGAAAATAAGTGCTAAACGCTCTGTCTCATCACGAGCCGGCTACAATTGGAAACATTAATTAAATGGTATATTGTATGAAAATAAAGTTATAATACGGTATCAACAAAAGCCAAGAAATTTTTTTTCACAAACTGACAAATTTGGCTGTATAACCATTAACAACTCTGCCATTTGCAAAAACCAAAATCATTTTGTGTGTTTTTAAAAGGGGATGTTGGAGAATACCAATTGACAAAACTAGAAGCAAGGCTGAGTAAGGGAAAAATATTACGGTGATCAAAAAAAAAACGATTTTTCTTCGTACGACATTTCCTACCAATAAATTTTATGAAGTGGTTGAAATTTTTCACCCTGTCTTTTTTAGATAGCTCCTATTTTTCACACCCTAGACAAGTGTTCAATATTTGTGCAATTTTTAATTGTTTAAACTTTTAATTTTTAACCGGCAAACAGGATTAGTCATTGTCCTTTTTAATTTCATTTATTATTTTTCTCGCGTTTCAATTATTCTAATTTCTTTTTTTTTTTGTTTCTCAACTGTGGAAAAAAATAAAACAAACAAACCCAATCAAAAATATAGTAGTTTAGTCAGCATTCATTCTACACCAGAGATCCCAATATCCGTCGAGGTAATTGGGGATAAGCCGTGCGATTCAAGATGATAAAGTACAATTCACGAGCGAGATTCGAACTCATAATTTTCGGCACGATACACCGCTGCTCTACCACTTGACCTGGATTCACTCGGACACTAACTTACCATCTGAACCTCACCTTTTGAATTTTCTCTCCTTTTTGCCATTTTTCAAAATATATATTAAAACTATTACTAAAATTTAAAAACAAGAATTTTGAAATGAAAATGAATATTTTACTTACGCGCTCTGGAAGAATACATCATCTTCACAGCTGAAAAAAATTAACCTTGTTAGTAATCATCATTGAAAAGACTTTCACCATGAAAAAAAAAGAAGAATAATGGCGTTTGAGCACTAATAGAGAAAAGCAAGGCAAAACGTTCCGGCTTTCACGAAGAATAAAGTAGATGGATCTTGAACTAATTGTGTCAACAGAAGAAAAGTAGTCGAGGGTTGAGGGTTTAGACGGACGCTGGAGGGCTATGTTTATGTTTCCTACTCCACCCCGCCCGTCGAGGGCGTACCCCCTCAGCATTTGCCGAGGTCCGAAGGAAAACCTTTGTTTCCCCGCAAATATTTAGCCCGAGGAAACCGAATAAATATTTCAGCTGTTTTGGGTGGGGGAATGGATTAAATGTAGCGTGTTACGGCGCCATATGTCTGTTTGTGTTTCGGACGCTTTCCTTTCCGATAGACATCGGAAGGGGAAAAAAGTGTATTTTCTTATTTTCCTTCCGAAGGGTAAACGGGATAAAGAAGAAAAATCGGGATTTTGCCTGGACTCCAATGGATTCAGACGAGTGATGACCTAATGGTATTTTTTGTTCAACCTACATCCTGTGCATTTTGATACATTTTTGAAATTAAATTTATTTTATAAATGGTATTGCAAAATAGTTTGCTGTATTGTTCTAATATTTATTTAATTTAAAAAAAAGGTTTTTTTATTTTAAAATTTAATCTGTGAACCTACTAGGAAAATCTGGTTGATTAGTAACAGTAAACCTTCTTTGGAATATACGCCATGTCAAACAACAAACAAATCCAGGTCTAGGAAAAATTAGTAAATCATGAAATGAACAGAATGATAAATATATAAAACAACCCTACCATAGATTTTATTATGAAATCCAATCAGTAAATTCCACGTTCTATTAAGAACATTAAAAACAGATTTGGAATTAATCAGAGTTTCAAGACAAAGCGTTTATTGTTTTCGATGCTGGATTTGAACTCATGATTCATATTCATTATTCGATAATTGCGTTAATTCTAAAATAATTAGGAAAACTTAGAGCCTAGTCTTAAGTAAAAAACAAATCTAGGCTAATAATATTATATTAAAAATTCTCTTTCTATTGAAAACAACGAATTTCAACTTGTTTTCAAGAGAAAATACCATATCGTTAATCTTAAAAAATGCAATAAAATAATCAAGATAAAATAAAGTCATTAAAAGAGCATTTATAATCAAGATTTGTTACTAAAAAATTATGGAAAAGTTGAGTTGCAATGTTTTCTTTTGGTTTTCCATACGAGAGAAACTCAATAGTGTTTTTGAAATTCAAACATTACATCATTATTGTATTATTAACCTTGTTTATCACTAAAAACCCGAGACCGTACAACTACTCAAAATCATGCAAAAAGTGTAATAAAGACAAACACTCTTTTTAAAGTATACAATAGTATAAACTATTATTTATTAACCTAATAAATTATTTTTTACACATCGTTTATTATTGATTGTTTATTTTCAACGGATTATATCCATTTTAAAACCCGATTTTACGTTTATACAATGAGATTTTATCATTTTAATCAAAAATATAAAACTGGATTTAAAAAGATAACTTTGTGAAATAGTTATACTTTTAAAAGTTATTTTGATTTGATTTTTCTGACTAAAGTTAATTTCAGTTTTAAACCGTATGTAGTACTTACTAATATTGAAAACATTTCAATAAATTAAAGTGGTTGACTTAAAAATGTCAGTGTCCCAAGCGGGATTCGAACTCACGATCTTCGGCCAGATACGCCGCTGCTCTACCACTTGAGGCATCGTGATTTCGATCCACTCGGACATCAACTTCCCATCTCAACCCCGTCTTTTGAATTTTCCATCCTATTTGCCATTTTTTAAAGGTCGTGGAATCGATTTGATTCTCGGCGACCAATAAAAAGGCAATTTTTTATCTCATCTAAAAACGTTAATTAATTGGAAGATATTACCACGAAAACTAGTGAATTTAATGAAATAAAGTGAAGTATACGTCTCTAAAGCACTCCAGGGCCATTTCATTTATCGCGGAGAATCCAATCCGATTACAGCACATTTGAAAAATGGCAAAAAGGAAAAATAAATCAAAAGATGGGGGTTGATATGGGAAGTTAATGTCCGAGTGTATCGATATCACAGCTCAAGAGGTACAACGGCTGCCTATTTAACCGAAGGTCGTGGGTTCGAATCCCGCTCGTAACGCTGGCTTTTTTTAACTCAAGTAAAACCCTAAATTAATTGAACTCATTATTAACCTTTGAACTTTTGGACGGTAAAGTCAGCATGCTGACAAAAGTGCTAATAATTTTAAAATTATCGTAGAAAAATTGGCAAATCTGTTGACCAAACTATCCATATGTTTATGACAGACCATTTACCTATAAATCTTACTTTTAAAGTTAATTTGGATCAAAAGTAACGATATAAAACATACTTGACTTAAGCCGGCAATAAATTGACAAAAACGTTTGTTCATAACAATGATTGTAACAAAACCAATCCAGGATTATTTCCCGGTTTGGTTTTAGCGTTGTCATCGAGCGAACAACCGATCTTCAGATAAATCCCTTTAAGTTCCATTCACATCTTCGAACAACTGTTTTGCGAGTAAACGGTGATAAGTTCTTGAAATCCTTAAGTAGACTTTGTTTGAACTGATCGGAACTCGAAAACCACCAGCGGGGACAGGGTCGGAAGCAATTCAAGGATTATGTCAGGGTAAACGACGGTATTTATACAACAAATGTATACAGTGGAGTCTTACACAGCAACCCCTCAAGCGATTACCATACTGATAAATATAAACTGCCCTTTATTAATGTTTAGAACATGATCTTGATGATTTGGTACGCTCTGGGGCGCATTTGTTTAAATTTTGTCTATAATGCTTGAGTTAAGTTCATTTATGATCCTCTAAAAATGGAGTCGTTAAATATTTGTACTGGCACTTTATGTTTTGCAATATAATAAAAGTTAACTCTAATTTCTTTTTTTTTAGTATTATATATTTAAATAATCAACAGAGAAAAATGAAAAACTAAATTTATATAAATAATACCATTAATTAAGGTTTTTAGTTGAGATAAAAAAAAGTCAATGGCACGAGCAGGATTCGAACCCATGATTTTCAGCTGCTATACCCTTTTGAATTACTAACTTCCAATCTCCACCCCACCTTCTGAATTCTCCCTCCTTTTTGCCATTGCTCAAATGTCTTGTAATCGGATTGGATCCTTGGCCACTTATCTCAAATAAAATCCTTAATTAATTGTAATATATTAATTGGTCAAGCGGATCACAAATTAGTGATTTTTTTTCGATCTGCCGTAGCACTGTCTTATAAGTTAAACTTTATTGTTTTCGTTTTATTTTGCTACTACATTCACAGTAACGTTAAAAAATGAACTCGGGCCATAAATCTTGAGAAAGGGGGATTTTTCCTCCCTCATAGATTCGGTACTGTAATACAGCTCGGAGTGATCTATAGCGTAAAAGTACGTCCGGTGTGACGATTCGGCATGAATACATATCCATTTTTCCAACGGCTCGGAACAGTTTACATTGTGATGAATTCAACAGTAATATCCAATTCTGCACTGTTTTTCCGGATTTGAATCCAAATCTGCCCCTCCCCGTAGAATATTGTGATTCAAAAACGCAATTTAAAAGAAATAGAGTGTCGTCCTTTTCCTGTTAAATAGCATATCTTTACTTGAGCAGGATAGTAATTTTATTTTAAATCGGCAGGAACGAACGGAAATTATAACGATGGATGAGATTGCCGATTAAAACGCGGCCTCTGTCTCAAAGGATCCGTTGTAAGGGCCTGGTGCCGTTCGGTGCAAATATTTGCGCAAGGAGGATCCGGCCCGGTGATTTCCGGACCCCCATCCCACTTTACACCTAATGAGTACCGAGCGACTTCCGGGCAAACAAGCCTCGGACTTGTTCAATTAATAAACTCTGAAATAGATAGAGTGGATGTATGTGCTGGGAGGGAAAACAAACAACCCGAAGCGAACGAAAAGCTGGAAAAGTTGACAACCCGGTGGATCGCTGGACTCGCTCTGTTTCTCCATCATGCCCAGTTTATACAACACGTTGGATTTGATCCACCGGTTCCCTTTGCTTTGCCCCGTAAATGGCAATATTTGAAAAATAATCAAAACATGCTTTTTCGTTTTATACCTCTGCGTCATCAATCGTATATAACATAGCAGATGTTTTACGCGAAAGAAATTTTAATTATAGAATGTAGTTACCAAACTACTGATTTCTAATTCGTATAACCTCTCTCATCCTTCTACAGTATTTACGCCATCAGGCATACGACACACTACCAAACAACTAACTTCGGGGGCCGCGGTAGCCGAGTGGTTAGCGTTAGATACTCTCGGCTAGTAGACCCCTCGGTCGCGGGTTCGATTCCCGCCGTCGCCTCTGACCCTTTTTTCACGATACCCTTCCCCCCAAAAAACGAATACGCAATAAACAATTACATAGTCTGGCTAGATATGCAAACTTCATGAGGCCATTAAAAAAAAGCATTTAAAAAATTATTTAAAAAAAAATTTAATTCACAGAGGGTTACTATAATTAACATACCTATACTTCCATTGCAATGGACGTTCACTGTTATTAAAATGATTCATAAGCCAAATAAACCTTTTGTTCTTCCAAATTCGAATCGCCCCATTACTCAACTTTCTATCCTTGCAAAAATACTAGAAAAACTAATTTCCGACGAGTACTGCCAATAATTGAAAATTCTAATACTTCTCCAGATCATCAGTTTGGGTTTTGCACATTTCACTCGACAACTCAACAATTACATCGTGGTGCTGACAACACAGCCTCTTTCCTCGAAAGAAAACAGCATTGCATGGGTGTTTTTTTAAATTTTATTTATTTAGAAGAGGTCTTCGCTCAAGTCTGGCACTAGGGCTAGTATCCTCTCTCATACGTACTATCTTATACTGAAATCTTATCCGACAGACCGATTTTGTTTTCACACCTTATATACACATTAGGGTGGGCGTTCTTCAGGGAATCATACTCGGCCCGTTTCTATTTTCCATATACACTGCAGATATTCCTACACAAGTTAACATTTCGACACACACGTACGCTGATGATATTCTTACACGTAATTCGGACACCTCAATTAACACTCGATACTCACGACACCTGAATGAATTAACAGTATGGTTCACAAAGCGGAGAATAAAAATAAACCTAACGAAAAGCTCACAGATAAATTCTACTTTAATAAAAATGTCTGTTCTGAGGTGAGAAGAAATGGAATCCCATTGCCTACCTTGTGCGTTATCTTGGACTTTTCATAAAGGACTGACCTGGAATCCCCACAAGACTGAAAAGAGTAAATATACGAACGTTATAAATTGTCGAAAAGACTACTCGACTCAAGAACAAAATTAGGCATTGAAAACAAAATTTTGATTTATAAAACAATGTTTACACTTCTCTGGGCGTACGGTTGTGAAATATGCGGCTCAACGAAGGATTCAAATACCCAGCGTCAGTACAAACTAAAATTCTCCGTCAAATTATAAATGCTCCTTTTTACTTTTAAAATTACACTATACATAAAGACTTTAAAATTTTTCATCAATCACTGAACACACACAGTAATTTGTACGGCATTTATTTCAACGCTGCCTGAAAATCTTCCAAGACGATTGAAGCGAACGTGGTCCCGATCATTGAGTAAGGACTGAATAAGAAATCAGTATGAAGGAGTGTTACCACTGGGCAATTTCTCCTACAAGAGTTTCAAATGATAATTCCAACATATACTTAATATGTGTCGTATGAGTAATATGTTGAGTAAAATAAAATCTTCACACCACGAGTAGCATCAGAAAAAAGGTGTAGTCCGTCCCGTTTTACATTATATCCGGAACTTAATCATTGTGCTGGCATACGCAGCCTGATTGCTGACCGGCCGTGTGGTCTATCGCTTAGAGAGCTCCGATGGCTATTTAAAGTGAGGTGCTATTCTTAGATTATACTCCGTGGATGGAAAAAGTAGTTGAATTGTGCCCTCTATGATTTTTTCAGAGCGGTGGAAAATGCATTTCATTTTGTCGCCAAATGTTTGATTCTGGCAGAGATTTTTAAGTCAGGATAGTTCAGGTGGTGGAGCAGCGGCGTATCTAGCCAAAGATCGTTGGTTCGAATCCCGTTTGTGTCGCTGATTTTTTTATCTCAACCGTTACCTTACATAAAGAATAATTAATTGAAATGAAATTAGTAAAGTCGACACGCTCTTCCGAACTTAAGCGAACTTACATTCAAGTCTCGATTAGGAAAAAATTATATTAAATACAGAAAATAACAATAGACCAAGTTGATTGGAAAAGGCCAAATTATGTATTCATCTTGAAACCAGATGGGAAAAATTTCAATTTTTTTCAATAATGCCCAATCTGATAAAAATATACATCCGCTCTCCAATAAAAACGCATGAGAACTTCCCACACAATATGACCGACGACGATTCGAAAAACTTGAAAGTGCACTCACAATTTTAGGCAATTTTTATGCAGTTTTGTCATCGCAAAATGATGACGCGATTTTCTTTTCTTGTCCAGTTCTAAAGCATGCCCTTGTTAAAAAAATCGATAAATAGTTCAAATGTAAACAATAATTATGGATTTTTTAAAATAATAATTTGTGTCAAACACAAAAATTTATACTTAAATTTAGTTTTCATCAAAATTGACCAAAAATCTGTCAGTTAATCGATTGTGAAACTTATCCACTATTAGTGTTGCTGTTTAAAAAGAGAAAATAATTTACAAATCTTACTAAACAACATGACGTTCGAATAAAACCTTAATTAATATAAAATTTATTGCCTGTCGTTAAGATTGAAATTACCAAGCTCTATAAGAAACATCGTCGCAGAGGTTAAACAAGTCGGCATTTCTCAATTTCAGTGGATGTATTGCTAGAGTAATTTGCAAACAAAGTAGTCCTCCTCAGTAACATTAAAACTGCACAAGACAAGAAAGTGGTGTGAGAATTCTAAGAACTTATAACTAAACTTATTATTACTAAATTTATTACTTTATCTCTTCACTACTTCATTCAAATCGTAGAAAATTTAAATGAGATTGGATTAAACCTAAATTGGTTACGACATGAACTCATACTTAGTTAATATTTATATCCCAAAATAAATTTAAAAAATATTTTTGCAAGTTTAACAAAAGAAGAAATTCTATCATAGTGCCGATTGTGAAAACACATTTTATCAATCTCACTCCGTTCCTTTAACAATAATTCAATTCAGAGAGGCGAGAAGACAAAAAAAAACCGACTTTCTCCACGGGAAATATAAGAAATGAAGGTTGTAATAAAGAATCGGCCAGCTTTTCAACCGAGTAACGCCCCAGTTAACTTAGAATTGCAAATCCAGCTCACCCTCCCACGACCGGCCCCTCGCCCGAACCGAGTAACTTAAAGGAAATGAAGGATTAGAACACCGTTTGTTCAAATTACCTCTTCCCTTGATTGATTTCCAAACTCAAATCCTTCGGGAAGGATAGGTTTAAGCCGGTCATTAAACTGGCATTTCAGCCTGTACAGTTAAATCATTGAGATAGATGACATTGATCATTATTATTTATAATAAAATCGAAACAATAGAGTTATAACTAAAATCTATTTTGGACTATATGTTTGCCGACCGAACTGGGAGCATCATTTCTGTCCACATCCTACAAGTATATGATCATGTGTGAGTCGGCTGTGACTTATCCTAAGCGATCTCAGAGTGATCATCAGAGTATCTACTCCTATAACTAGCTGAGAATCGGCTAGGTGAGAGTCACTTCGACAACCACTCGACATTCACGCAAATAAATACATTCATTCTAAGTAACTTTTCATACCATATTTACAATTAAAATTGTAATTGAAACTATTATAAGTTTTTGACAAGTGCGCCGAGCACTTGATATTCTTTTACAGACCCATACTTAAACATTCACGCTAATAAGTACATTCACACTAGACGAGTTCTTAGTGCCTTTCCCTCACATCTCTCTATAGATATTAAATTATCTAAATCTAATTTCATACTTAATATCCACTCGTCATTCACGCCACTATATACTTTCATTCCAAGTAACTATTCATGCCTTATTTGCAATAAAATTGGCAAGATACTTTGCACGTTTATTCCCCATCGTTACGCCACCCTATCGCACTCTAGTTATTCCTTAACCTAACAACCATAGGTTTTTGACAAGTGCGCGGAGCACTTGATATTCCTTAACAGAACTATACTTAACCATTCACGCTAATAAGTACATTCACACTGGACGACTTCTTCGTGCTTTTCCCTCAAATCTCTCTAAAGATATTAATTCCATATTTAATAACCACTCGTCATTCCCGCCAATATATACTTTCATTCCAAGTAACTTTTCCTGCCGTATTTATAATTAAATTGGGCAAAACACCTTCAATTTTATTGCCCATCGTTTCGCCACATTATCTCAGTCCACTTACTCCTTAAGCTAACTACCCTACGTTTTTGACAAGTCATATACTTAACCATTCACGCTAATAAATACATTCATACTGGACGGGTTCATCGGGTCCTTCCCTCTTATCTCTCTAAATATTTTAGTTTTCCTAAACCTTATTCTGTGGGCATGTAGGCATTCAATATTCCCACACAGACTCCCATCCATCCCTAACAATTTCTAACCATTTCATCATTCACGCTAATAAATACATTCATACATAATAACAGTCAGGAATAAAACGTGTGGTTGTTTATGTGCCCATACGCATATATTGATTTTAAATACGCAAGTAAATTATCTTTGTAGTTGCTGTCATGCCTGAGAAATCGAGACATTTCTTCAGGTAGGTCGCGCCATGCTCTGTGCGGCGCCAATCCTTTGCATTCTTCTAAAGCATGTTTCATTATTACAACTGCACGCAAGTGATATATACAGTTTAATCGTGTTTCATTTATTCCAATCATTTCGCAAAGTAGTTTTATTGAAAAACCTATCGTCTAAAAGTTGAGACATTTTTTTATTTAGTATTTCTATTTACATTCGAGTTGTAGAAAGGGTCTGAAAGTGAAAAAGTAAAACAGAAATTTCAGCTTCCTGATGGAACAGTAAAACTCATGATTACGTATTCTCTCTGTTTCTTTTAAATGCGAGTTACTTTATATTTCAAAGGGGTCTTACATTAAAAAAAAATTAACCGTTTAATTTGCAAGGTTCGTCACCGCTTTTCAAGAATTATAGGTATTTTAATTTTCCTTTCTTGTGAAAGTAGAATGGCATCCGACAGGAAGCCCGAACGATCGGGAAACGGTTAAATTAAATCGTGAATGAAAGGTAATTCTGAGGATGAAAGGAAAGCCCTTATTGGCCACCCTCGGAGGCTGCCTTGCCGGGGTTTCCAGGGTTAATTTGAATCTCTGATTATTTACCACCATTTTCCAATTATAAGTGTAAAGTGGTTTCCAGAGGGAAAAGTTACTATTTTATATTTGGAATACAACGTACAATTACTAATTCTTTTGTATTACTTGCGGACAATTTAAATATTTACAGTACGGATCAATTTAATTGAATAAACTAAAATATATCCATTTTATTTGCTAGGTGGACGCAAAAATTTCTATGTATAAAAGTTGAAACAATCTTAAAATTTTATATAAATGTATAGAGATAAAAAATATACTTTTTTCACAAAAATTGCATTTCAGATAGCATTACGAACATTTTTCTGAATTCCTAAAAAAAAAAAAAAGAAAAAAAAATAGTGCGTGCCATTGTAAGAATTATCAACAAACATTGCTCTTTAAAACTTTGTTGGTAAAAAGGATGATCTAAGTGTTCGAAAAAGGTGAAAAAATAAACTTTAAACTTCGATATTGTGAATCTGTACGTTTGTAGATTAGTCAAAGAATGAAAATTCAATTAAAACCAATTAAAATGGATTGTCGAGAAATCACAATTACATGTTAACATAATTTAGTTGAAGCCATAATATTCGCTCAGGTTTTATCCATTATTGGTCATATCGATTTAAATCTACTTTGGTTTTTCATTTTTTTTTTAATTAAGGAGATCGTATCATAAATCATTTCTTTATGAGTTATCGTATAAATTTAAGTCACTCTTTTTCGTGGTCCGTTTGACTATCGATTAAGGTTTTTCGTTGAGATAAAAAAGTTAATGTCACAAGCGGGATTTGAACCCAAGACCTTCGGCTATATACGCCTATGCTCTACCACTTGAGCTATCGTGACTTCGATCCACTCGGATACTAACTTCCCATTTCAACCCCGCCATTTAATTTTCTTTCTTTTATTAAATGGGGAAAAGGAGGGCTTACGATTTGTTGAAAATAGCCCACTTTCTATTTATGCTTCATTGCCCCAGTTAAGTTTTTCTACACCTTTATTCCAAATAGTTTTCTTGGTTTAAATTGTCATTTATCGTCTAAAACATTTTAAATTTATCATGGCATCCAAGTGATAATTTTGTTATCTACAATTTTTTCTCGTTTTGTATATTTTTTTCTATGTAAGTTTTCTACAATTTATTAAAGGTTTTGAATATGTACTGCATTATAGGAGGATAAAGCCAAAGGTAATATAAGTCGCATTCAAAAAATTTATTTATTTTCAATTAATTAAGGTTTTGGTTGAGATATAAATGTCAGTGTCACAGGCGGGATTTGAACCCACGACCTTCGACTTAGCATCACCCGAACGTAGTGGGTTCGAATCCCCCTTTTTTCACCTCACCTAAAAAACATATTTAATTGAAATATATTAATTCGTCAAGCGGACCACGAAACGTAATGAAATGTAATTATTTATTTTATTTAACTTTAAAATTGGCCTCGTTTAATTTTTTCGCTTAGCCTTAGCCGATGGACCTGGGTTCGAATCCCGCTCGTGGCACTGATTTTTTATCTCAAATAAAAAATATAATTGACTGAAAGATATTAATTCGTCAAGCGGACCACAAAACCTAATGAAATGTACTAATTTATTTTACTTAACTTAAATTTAGCCTCGTTTAATTTTTCCCTTACCCTTACCCTAAAGTCCTGGGTTCTAATCCCCTCGAGACACCAACATTTTTGCCTCAACTAAAAAGCTCAATTAATTGAAAGATATTAATTAGTGAAGTGGACCACGAAACGTAATAAAAAGTAATAGTTTATTTTACTTACCTTAAAATTAAACTAAATTAATTGCAATTGATTTTTTTTTCTAAAAGTAACTTTTTTTAACTAAAAATTAATCCTTCGTGCAAAGAAACAGGCGATGGTATGAAATATTAACGAAATACGTACAATCTTGTTATAAAATAAATAACTAGGCTCTTAGAAGACAGTAGGACAATAAATTTTAAATAACACTCAACCAAAGTGAAATTTAAAAGTAAAACTTCGTTTTTTAAAATATATATGGCCTGTTATAAAAAATACAATATAAAAGTTAAAGAAAAAAAAAATGATTAAATAATGTATTCTTCTTTTAATTTGAGAAATTAAAAAGTAAATACATAATATCTTGTGTATTCTGATAACAATTAAAAACAAAAATTACGTAAAATTAATTATAAAAACAAACTTGGCTTATGGAAATACGAGATATAAAAAAAAGTGAAATATTTATTTGACAGATTATTTTCTATTTCTGAAAATCTCGAATTAAAAGAATAACCATTTATTTTGTTTTAAATTAAAATTTGTATCAAGTTTTTATTGTAATTAATTTTTAAATGGTCTTTTGATAACCGAATTAATTTATATTTAAAAAAATGTTTAAATGCTACTATTTTGTAGTCGTTTTTATGCTTTACAAATCGAGTTAATTTGAAATTAAAAACAGTTACTTTGAAGTGAAAAGAGTTAATTTGAAATTTGAAAAAAAAACCTCAGTTTCATGTTAAAAAGGGTTCATTTACAAAAAGTTTTATTTGAAGTTAAAGTGGTTTAGTTTGACGGAAAAAGGAGTACACATAAGAAAAAATATCATTTGACTTAACAGGTGGTTAATCACTCAGTCTCCACCCCTCAGATATAAAACCTTGCAACACAACACCTGAACATAAATGAATTTTGAAAATTTTCATCAAAAATATTATGCAGCGGCAATTTCGTAATCAAGAAGTTCTACTGGGATGTGATTGATTATTGCCAGTAGAAAATAATAAACGAAAGCTTACAAGTCCTTCGAACTTGGTGGTTATGATATTACTTAATTCCATTAATTATTTATAATAGAGGTATGTTACTCAAATTGAACTTGCATTTGAGAAGTGACATTTGCTATATTCTTTAATAATTTGATTTAAAGTAGAAAAATTTTCTTAGGGGAGGTATTTTTTTTTTTTTTTTGCGGTTCGAACAATAAAATGGCGGAAGAGAAGACAGGTCGCTTAAGGTTCAATTATTTTCATAGGCCTCCCACCTAACTTGCGAAAAGTTCCCGAAGAGACGTCAAGACCTTTTCTTAACAAGGGTCGAAAGTTTCCTTCCTCGTTCCAATTGATTTCCATGATTCAATATCCACGAGGTTTATTATCCCGGTTGTCCCTGGTGATGTTCATTTCCCTTGAAAGGCAGCAGAATTTAAGCCTGGGCACGCGATAAGCCGACTCGTGAAATTAAGGTAAATAAGGGGATGATGACAAATGTCCCCCAAACTCGGTGGATGTGCCCGTGAAACCCTTCCTTTGATTACGACGAAGACGACGGCTTCAGCTATTTATGGGCCCCTGAGACCTAGAGACCGGCCGTAAATTCCCTTGTCTTGTTTGGATAGTGTACGCCCGGGCGCCTTGGATTTGGCTCTAAGCTGCAAAAATTAAAACGTTCGTTTATAATTTATATTTGGCCAAGGTTTGAGAACACCTTAACGAAATAATTTCATTCTAAGTATTTTTAAGTGAGTTTTGTCAATAATTTTACTTTAACTTATAGTTTTTATGTTTTGAAGTCAGGTTCATAATTATTATTGAAAACACATTCTGTTTAAAATTAGTTAAGATTTTTTATTCTTCAGATTACTTTTAATTTTACAATTTTTTTTTGCTAATTTTAAATGGCGAAAAAAATTGCACCTTCGTAATTGATTTACAATATTATTTGCTTGTTTCTTTCAAGGAAAAATCACAGCTAAGTCTAATTGAAAAAATGTGTTATGTACAAGGTGATAGCGTTTTTAGAGAAAGTACACCCCCTGCCTAAGTTTTGTCGGTTCTGAAGCGGAAATATTCAGTTCGAAGACCAAATTCTATATTTCGTCCCGAGAAAATAACTATTCGAGGCAAGAGACAAGCAGAGAAGCTAAATTGATCTAACCCGTGCATTTTAACAAATCTGACAGAAGATGAATATTTTTGTTAAAGCTTTAAATGTGTTTCTCACATGTTGACAGGAGAATTTACGGAACGTCTATTTTTTATCTCCAATCAACTCCAAAATTACATCATGGTTCAAAAAAGTTCTGGATGGTTAAATGTTAAGGTGTACGTTTTAAAAGAAAATCATAAAAATATTGCAGCTATATTCGTTTAAAAGGATCTGAATTTTTTTGTTTTATTTATCACGAAAAATGAACACGCTCATGATTTTAACTTTTTTTATATCAAGGTTCATGTATCCAGAGTTTACTCGTGTTGCAAACTTTGTTATATGATTCTTCATTCAAAATGGAATTAAAAAGTTCCGATGAATTATGGTCTGATTCTCAACAGTTTCGGAGTTATTCAACTTTTTCTGAATTTTTAAGATTTCACGACCTTGTTTCAAATAAACAATGATAATCACAAAACTTGACGGTCGTGCACAAATCCGTTGAAAACATTGAAAAGTACGTTAAATTTATCATAATATGGCATCAATACGTTCGAGAAATAAACGTTTCAGTGGCGAGAAAATTGAAACTTTTTTGGTTTAAGTTGAAAAACTTGCCATGGTGATTTTTCACCTATTATTTCCTAACCTATAGACAAGGAAATTTCAGAAAACGTACTCAATTTAATATCATTTTTAACGGTGACATTGCTTTTTTAATTATTTTTCCAAATATGAAGAAATTGATGAACGAAAGGATAAAACCACGGTTGAACAATTGGTAATGTGGAAAGATTTATTATAATATAGATAAAACAACTTAAGAAAATGTGGAATGAATTTATTAAAACTTTTTTAAATTTGAAATGCTCATCACCCTCAGTAATGCATTTTAGACGCGTCATATTAACAGCAATCCCCAAACTGGATGGGGATCCTGAAAATAAAAATACAATTATCTTTTACCCAAAGTTGCAGTCGTGTTGGGCAATAAGTAAACGGTTGCACTATTTCGGTTTCGATTCCAAATTAAAATAAAATTTAATAAATACATTTATTTCTTTACTTTTTCCGTTTACGAATTCGTCAGCCACGGTTTTTCTTTTCTCCTCTGATATCCTCATCTTTCAAAATAGTAATTTAAAAAAAAATACACCACCCAAAAGTATATTAAACGAAGTTTCTTTTCTGAAATTGGTTGGTCTGTAGGTTTGAAAATATTCGTTAAGAATCATAATAGTAAGTTTTACAACTTAAAAAAAAATATTTTCAAAATTCTGGCTACTTAAACACTTATGTCCCGAACGTTTACAAGTATCGTATTAAGCACATCATATTGGAAATTTAACGCAATTTTCAATGGTGTCAA
The DNA here is from genome assembly GCA_039619505.1 of Cimex hemipterus. Lineage (NCBI taxonomy): Eukaryota > Metazoa > Arthropoda > Insecta > Hemiptera > Cimicidae > Cimex > Cimex hemipterus. Next base: position 3,620,595 of record CM077112.1, on the reverse strand, counting down.
CGCATTTATCTAAAACTTTTAGTTTTGGAGTAATTTGTTTATTTGAAACAAAAGCGTGAAATTTTGAAAAATCAGAAAAAAAGGAATAACTCCTAAACAGTTGAGATTCGGAACATATTTAATTATTTAATTTAATTTTTGGTTCCAGTTTGAATGTAGAATCTACTGGCAAAGTTCGTAAAACGAGTAGTCGAGCACTCTGTAAAAAATAAAAAATAAAAATTAAGTTTATTAACAACATTCTGCCATGTTCTGAGTTCGAATACCGGCTTACCTTTGGAGTTTCTTTTGACAAACAGACAAAAAGTACTATCATGCTGAACCAGAACTCGATTCGGACCACCTTCACTCATTCACGTTTCGGCACTGCGCTTCTTCTTCAGTGAACAACTGTCTGTCCTGTCCTTGCAAGCCTTATGGTTTCTACATTTCATTTCAATGTTTTGTTTGCATACATGTAGGTTTTCAAGTACGTTGGGTTTTCGTTCAATTTGTGAGTTGTGTTTTAAATTCAAATTTGCTTCTTCTCTATTTGATTCTACTGTGTACGCTGCATTGTTGATTTTCCGCCGTTGTCTCTGAAAGAACTGACATTTTATTTGAATGGGTCACTTAATTTCCTTCGAGTGCTTTATGTGTTACCGCATTAGGAAATTGACCAAATTTGTATGAAAACTAACATCGCAGCATTGTTCTTATCATTCAATCACGTTGATGATGATGATATTTCAGGGTGTTGTATACTGCGCCCTTTAAGAGCTATTGTATCCCCCGTTCTCTGCCTAGAGCACATCGGTGAGTCCTATTTCATCAAGAAACTTGATTAGGAGGCCCGGTTTTATTGATTGAAGCTCTTCTATGGTCACACTATACATCCCAAAACACCTCCTCCTGCGGGCTAATGTTGCTCCGCAGTTTGTTAGTACATGTGTTGATATCTCTTCTGCTTCTTTGCAGAATCTGCATGTGCCATCTTGGATTATTCCAATTTTCTTTAGATGTCCATTTAATCTACAGTGTCCTGTTAGGTATGCTGTTAGGATTCGCAGTCTATTCCTGCCTCCTTTGACACATTCTGTAATTTCTTTCTTTCCGAAATTGGTTAGAAGATTCTTGAATTGTCTATGTCCAATAAGGGAATTCCAATGTTCCCTTATTTTCTTTTTGTCCTTCTGTCTGAGATATTCATTGATAGTATGGGTTCCTACGCCACAGAAGGGTTCGGGTCCTGTCAGCGGTGTAGCTGCCCCTTTCCTTGCAAGGGTGTTCGCCTTCTCATTGCCATCTACTCCCATATGTCCTGGGACCCAGAGAGGCTAACTTTGTTCTGCGTACCTAATTAGTTTAATTTGGTTTTGCAGTTCAGCACCATTCTTGAGCTAATGATATTTGAACTTAGTGATTTGATGGCTGCTTGGCCATCTGACATGATAGCTATATTCTTGCTTTTGTATCCCTTATCTAGGTTGAATAGGACCTTTCTATTACGTGAATCTCTGTTTGAAAGATACTGGTGTGTTTTCCCATGGGTTGCGAGTATTTGACACCAGGTCCAAATACTCCTGCTCCTGTACCTTCCGTGTTTTGGATCCATCTGTGTACCAAAGGATGGTGCCATTTTCAAAGGAATTATTTTCCATTCCTTCCCATTCCTTTTTGATGCCCAGATGTGTTCGGAATTTTTGATTAAATTCAAACATCCTGTCCATGTCATCTCTTGGAGCCATGAGTGATGGATGGTTTTTCCACAGTTCGTTTCTCTCTCTCCATTTCAGTTCTATTCCTGTTGGAGGTTTCTCTCTGATAAGGTTAATTGTTGTTTTCTGTGCTGTCCTTTCTACCATGTGATGTAGGGGGATTAGACCCAATATTTTTTCCATGCTAGTTGTAGGACATGTTCTCATTGATCCCGTTATGAAGATGCTGTTTTTTGGTGTCCGCTTTTTTTAGCGCTTTTCGTTATTGCTGATAGTTATATTTTCATATGCTTGGTATCATGTACTTTATTATCTTTATTTGTAAGCGAGATTTCAATTGCTTCAAGGATTTAATTTTACAGAGTAAAAAATTATTGTTTTACACATGGTTGATATTACGATGGGTCAGGAGCGTTTTACGATAGGTAAACATCTAATAAAACTTTTATGCCGTATTTTTTCCCTTATCTTTTTTCGTTACATAACCTTTAGAAATAAATATTTATTAATTAGTATGGTTTTTCTCCTGTAGTATTTTGCTAAAGCGTTCGTAAAAAGTAATTGATTCTATGTTTCTAATATTCCATTTATTCAAAATAAAATAAACAATACGAACCAAAAGTGATAACTGATGGTTTCATGTTCTCTTTATCCACAACATACAAATAATAGCAAACCGTTTTTAATGATTTCGACAGTATTTTGTAACGTATCGACCTAACGCTTTGGTGGCTTAAAAAGCAAATTCTACTCAGACGAGAAGACGATTTACGACTATCGCGTCCGTTATTTGGTCTTAAGGGAGCCATAAATAGCACAAGATGTCTCCCCCTCGTAATCTAACAGTAAGACAGGGAAACAGCCTACGGCCTAATGGTACATTTGTCAACTGTTATTTACTTTAATTTTGTGTATTGTATTATGTAAAGCGTTACTTTAATACGAAAGGTTGGACAAATAAATCTTCAAACAGAAAATTTTATATATTTATGTATTAAATATAATAAAAGATTAACGGGCCTGTTCAATGCCACCTTTTCATCTTGATATTCAGTATTATAATGATAATTGTTGAGTCGTTTATAACGGTAGAAAACTGCAATAAAATTAATATTTTCAATGTGGGACATCATGACACATCGGTTTCACTCTTTCTAACAAGAGATAGTCGAGAAAATGCATTTAACCAAGGGGATACCAGGAATAATGTCAGAACATAGGAGAGGAGAAAATCCTTAGATCAAACTCACCTGATTTCAGAAATTTTATAATTTAAAGTTCAAAATTTAAAGCTACATTTAATGGACTGCTTACACCAACCACACTATTTATATTTTCCCCGTATTATTAAGAACCTCACTAATTTTCGTTTTCCGTTTGACCAATTATTATATATTTTCATTAATTAAGATTTTTAGTTGAAATAAAAAAAGTCAGTGTCACCAGCGGGATTCGAACAACCGACCTTCGTCTTGATACGCCGCTGCTCTACACCTTGCCATCTCGGAATAAAGGAGGACAAAATCAAAAGGTGGGTTAATATGGGAATTTAACGTCCGAGTGGATCGAAGTCACGATAGCTCAAGTGATAGATTATTTACATAAATAGTGAAATATTAAGAAATAAGTAATTACTCTGTTTCAAACCAATTTCTGTATACACAAAACATTTATGTTCAATTCGTTTTGATTTTGCTTCTTCAGGCATTTCAAGATGGCGTATTGGGTACTGCACATTTCAAAGACATTATATATACGTACAGCAAATGCTGATTTTGTAATGCCAGGGAGAGTGAGAACCATCGAAATATGCGTGTTAGTCAATTTATTTAAAGTTTTACGTTGAGATAAAATATCAAAAAGGAGATAAAAATTCAAAATGAGCGGATGGAAGTCACGATAGCTCATGTGGTAGAATAGAGGAGTATTTAGCCGAAATTCGTGGGTTCGAATCACGCTCGTGACACTGACTATCCGTGACCGCTCTTGACTTTGACTTTTTTATCTCAACTAAAAGGTTTATCAATTAAAAAATTTTAATTGGTCAATCGGACTACGAACTGTAATGGATTTAATAATTAAACCGAAGTATATTTTCACGAAAGCTTTCCGTGGCCATTTCATTTGTCGCCGAAAATCGAATAGATTGTACGAACTTTTCAAAAATGTCAAAAAGGAGGGAAAATTCAAATGGTAGTGTTGAGATGGGAAGTTAGTGTCCGAGCGGATCAAAGCCAGAATAGCTCAAGTGGTAGAGCAGAGGCGAATTTAGCCGAAGATCGTGTGTTTGAATCCCTCTCCTGACACTGACTTTTTTATCTCAACGAATAACTTTCATAACTATTAATTAGCAACACGACACGCAAGAATGTCACAATTCCATAAATAAGAATCCCTGATGATGATCTCAATAAACATCGAAACGCTGGCCTCATAAAGAAAATGTTTTTCTAAAAGCTACATCACACCAGATTTCTTATCTAATTTCACGATTTCTGAATAATATTAATTATTTTAAAAAAGATAATTGGTTCAATCGGAACACGAAGTAATGGATTCATAGTAGATCAACGTATTATGTATTTATTTTTGTTATCACAGGTGTCTTCATTGGGATAAAAAGGTATTGTTATGGATTTTAAACCATGATGAGACGGAGTCGGTTGATGTCACGATAGCTGAAGTGGTTAGGACATCGATGTAAACAGCAAAAGGTCGTGGGGTCGAATCCCGCTTGTGACACTGATTTTTGATCTCAACTAAACACCAAAATTTATTAAAATATATTAATTGGTCAAGCGGACTACGAAAACTAATGAGATTTAATTAATTTGTCGTTTTGTTTGAAATGATATTTTTTCAATATTATTCATACGTATTTCGGCCCAACGTAGTGATAATGGAAACCCTTTTGGTTACATTTTCATTTCATAAAACGCACTATTGGATTTACAATAATTAAAAAGTAGGAAAATATTTAAGTCGTTTATTATATCATTTTTACAAAGTCGTTAATTAGTACATTCTTCAACAGGGATATTTGTGAATAAATTAGTAACGTCTAATGATACTAAAACGCCTTAGTTTTTAAGTGCATATTGTTCATCTGAGAATAAAATGATATATATTTATGTCAGTAATTTCTACGGGATTAATAATTTTATTTTCCTTCGTAATGTTGAATTTGGTTATTCGCTTTTTCCTGATCAGACCTTATGCCGTTCACCCTAGTTTGATTTTTTCCCATAGGATACTCCGGTAGCTGGGCCGAAACCTGATAGGATTTGGTGCGATTAAGGTTGAAAATGATGCCGTTCAGGTTCAGGTCCCTGCGGGGAATCTGAGCCGCCCCCACGCCGCCCCCGGGCCCATTAGCCTGCTAACGAGCACGTATTCCGGCTCGCCACTTGACAAATCGCCTTCCTTCGATCTCCCCGCTAATATCCAGTTACGGATGTGGAATAATAAAACGTCCAAATTTAATTTAAGCCCAACGCACACGATTACGAGTTGATTATCATCATTCCAATCGGAAAAGGAAACTTGGTTTAATCAATAATCGATTAAGACGGACATTCGCTCTGGTGGCTTTGTTTCAGTCCATTTTTATCATTTAGTCTCATTACGCCTTCCTTGCAAGTATCAAATTGATTGATTTTTATATTAACGCAATTAATTTTCAAGTCGTTGAGAATCAATTAATGATTTTTTTTGCGCCCCAATGAGTTTCTTTTTTATTGTACGTTATGATTAATGAAGCGAAATGATTACCGCATAAAAAAAAAGATAATAAAATTTTTCTTTTAAAATATCTTTGAAGGATATTAAATTTATGAGGGGAAACTAAGATCACAGATTTTGATGAAACCTGTTTTTTTTCTGATGCTATACAAAAACATATTCTCTTAACAATACTTTGCTTATGATTGAGAACGCAAAGAAGATAAGCTAAGTGTCCATTTATCTCAAACCAAAGTAAGATAATGATGATGTTGATGAAACGAAAAAATGTGGTTTTTTAATTTTTGGAGTAATGGGAGGATTTTCTATTTAGTTTCTTGTATGATAGAAGCACATTTAAAAGTGGAATATTTTATTTAATTTTAACACCACAATTGTGTTTAAATTCGTTAAAATTCCAAATAGTCTATTTGATAGTAATAAAAATTTTATCTAGTTATTATGGCGGTATATCTGAGGCGGTAAAGGACTAGGCCGTATGAATAGAAGTCGGTTAGGCTGCGGTTTTGAGGGCGAGGCTCCAGTTTAATCGTCGAATGTGACCCGAGGCTCGGAGCAATCCGGCGTCCCTCGGCATTTACGAGCCCTCTTCTCTGTTTGACAGGAGTAATAAACCCTTTCCCCTTTCGCACGTCCCGGCTTGCTTTTCACGTAAAGGGAAAAGTGTAAAAGCGGAATAAAATAAAACAAATGGAAGCTCTAATGATCCTTCTTCCTTCTTGACTTTTATTTTGTCCGTCTTTACTCAGAAAGAAATGAAAACGCTATTGAGACATTGATATATGGTATATAAAAGCCACGGATAAGATGAATTTTGAAGAAAAAAAAAACACTCGGTTCCTTCGTAAAGATTTCGATAGATATCTCCTCTCCAGAAATACATTAAAACTATTTCTAATGATTTAAACTGTTAAGAATTATAAACTTTATCTCAATTAATTATTCGCTTATCGGAAGGTCTTGTTTAAGATGAAAAAATCAGTGTCAAGAGCAGGATTCGAACCCAAGACTTTCGGCTAATACGCTTAATCCATCAACCTTTTAGGCAAAAGACTGAATATGCAAAAATAAAGAATAAATAAAAAATTTATTTGACATTAAAACAAGTAAACGACAATGTTGAGTACAAAACACATGATGAATAAAATGTAATATTAACGATAATGTCTGGTGTTTAGTGATCTTATGGTTATTTGGAGATCGTGAAATGCGGTCTGCTGTTTTCTTTATCGTGTCAACGTTTCGAACTTTATTGAGATCATCTTCAGTTCTCAAAGTCTTGTGTGTTGCCTGTGAATAACGATTATGCATTCAACAGGACTCAACTTTAAATTTTCCCCAGTAACAACAACGCCATTGCTTGAAATGGTTCAAGATTCTTTATTCACTTATTGATTAAGTAGTCGCAATTATTTTTAATCTGATAATCGAAAGATAAATCGCCTTAAACGGAGTCATGACATCTGAAAGGGAATAATTAATTTCATTTGAGATTTAGATTCATTTCACCAGCCGAAAACAATAGGTAACCTAATTAATTATCACTCTGCTTATTTTCATTGTAGATCTTGAAAAACCTTCATTATTCTTTTTGTAAAAAAAAAAAAAAAAAAAAACTAAGCCACTTTGTGATTGATTCAGGTTTCTGAGGTTCGGCAGACGAGAAAAACCTTTTCACTCATTACATACATTTTATTATTTACATTTATAACTTCAAACCTAACAAATCGAAGAAGAAAAAATATGTTAAAAAATATAATTTTTTATGTTATGTATTTTATTATGTAAATACACTCTCAACACGACATGGCACAATTACACAGAAGACAAACACTTTGAGCCCTGAAGATGATCTCAATAAAAGATCGAAACGTTGGCACGATAAAGAAAATGTTTTTTCTGATACCTACATCACACCAGACCGCATCTCACGATATCTGAATAATTATGTAAATATTACGAATTTTGAGAAAATGTATTAATATTTTGGGTCGTTATGACCACACCATACATCCAGCTTAATTTCCAGTGTGCCCGAAGATTAGTGGGGTTATTCTTGTCTATAAAAAAAAGTGATAAATTAAAGGCGTGATTTACGGCCGTATAAATGTCACACAATCTTTCCGAAGGGCTTCTAAATTTTCTAGTTTCAAGAATTTATTGTAACAATAAAATTGTGCGGTGATTAGTGAGCGTAAATCGATAATTGTTCTGGAATTGTGAGATGCGGTCTGGTGTAAAGCAGGTTTCAGATAAATATTTTCTTTACTGTGCCAACGTTCCGAGATTCATTGAGATCATCTTCAGAGCTCAAAGTGTTTCTATTCCGATTCCAGTGACTGGCAATAACAACACGACACGCAAGAATGGCACAATTACACTTTGAGCCCTGAAGACGATCTCGATAAATCTCGAAAACGTTGGCACAATAAAGCAAATGTTTTTCTGAAACGTACTTCACACCAGACCGCATCTCACGATTCCTGAATAAAGTAATAACAAAATTTGGATTAATTGTGCATATGACTTGTTTATACTAAAAGCTGAGCAAAATCGTAGAAACAAATTTTGTCTGTATGTTACTCGATTTTTGACATTTTCTAGTTAAGAAAGAGCCGAATAAATTGACCTATTATTATATAATTTATTTTTTCATTATTAGCCCTTCATCCTCGGCGTATTCAATGACGTATCTACCAAACCTTATTGTAATTTTAAGGAGAGTAAAATGAAATTTTTCGTTAAAACCCATCTCTTCTTTCTATCTGAATGCCGAGGAAATATGAACAAAAAGACAAAAAAAAGTCAACTTTAAAAGCAAAATTGTTACTCCCCCGTTGATTTTGCTCTTAAATTTAAAATATGTAGTTGGACGAATATAGAAATGAATAATCAATATATTTTATTATGTGAATAACCTGTACACATTTACAAATTAAACTAATGGGAGAAAACAACCAGAATCCCGTAGCTTCATCCACAACTCGTTTACTTCGCACAAGCTCCTTTGCCAGTCACTACCATGAGAAATTTTTCATTCCTTTCCTCAACACCAACATGTTTTCACCTGGGATTATCCAGTAGAATTTTATATCTTCAACACTTTGTTACGAAACTTCTGAGCTGACATATAGATTTCTTATAAAAACCCTTACCGAATGTTGTCTTTTGTGCATTTGCCCCATCGATCCTGCCACTTGTCGAACATCGATTTTTTTTTATGATGGTTTTGCCTTTAATGTAACATTCTCTATAATAGTGTTTGTCGACACTTGGTCGACGCCTTGTTTATTTGATTGTTGGCCCCTTTTTCCTTTTTATATATCATCAAGTTTCTAAGAGATTTACAAATATTTTTGTTTAAATAACGTTATTTCTGCCTACTCCCTTTATACATAAGTTCTTAATGAATTATAATAAATTATTTGTACATATTTCATTTTACTTATAATTATTAAATTAAACGATTAACAAATTATTAATAATTCACTGGTTTTTGTGATTCCCTTGACCAATTAATATATTTCAATTAATTAAGGGCTTCAGATAAAAAGTCAATGTCACAAGCGGGATTCGAATCCCACGACGTTCGGCTAAATACGCCGCTGCTCTACCACCTCGATCCACTCGGACACTAACTTCCCATCTCAACACTACCTTTTTGAATTTTCCTTCCTTTTTGCCATATTTTAAATTGTCGTGTAATCTATTTGATTCACGGCGACAAATGAAATGGCAAGGGAGAGCTTTAGTTTTGACCGCTTGACCAATTAATTACGGTTTTTAGTTGAGACAATAAAGTCAGTGGCACGAATGGGATTCGAACCCACGATACGCCGCTGCCCTACCACTTGAGCTATCGTGAATTCGATCCACTCAACCACTACATTCCCATCTCAACTCCCCTTTTGAATTTTCTCATTTTTTACCATTTTTCTTCACGTTTTTACACGACATTTGAAAAATGTGTCCGAGTAGATCCTGGGTCGAATTCCCCTCGTGACACTGACTTTTTTACCCAAACTAAAAACTTTAATTGGAAAATAATAATTGGCCAAGCAGACGATGAAAACTAATAAATTTATGAAAATTTTAACGATTTTTGTAATTACAAGCTTGTGAAAATCCCTTTAAGTGAATCGATAGGATGGACAAAATCTTCCACGAATGATCAAGTCCGTGCTCGCGATAAAGTTTGAAACTCAATGGTAACAAAACGGACGATAGGATAGCGTTTACTATTTGCTTTTGTTCTTTCAGATATGAAGGCAAGCTCGAAATTTTTATCTCTGGCATGTTTCCCGATGGCGAAAGGGCACAATGTGAAAAAAGACAAACTCTAAAATACAATAAATATCAGAGTAACCGTCGGTCGGGGATTTGCTCGCGCACAAAAAAGGGTGATATTGTTATCAACTGTGAGGTAGGCAGTAAACCTTTGGGTAACGACACTTTTTTACCGTCGAGTTAGAGGACCCGTCTCTTGACTTTTTACGGTCTCATTATTGTAGGGGGGAAAACCACCGATTTTTATGGGTCGCCGATTGGGCGAGGCTTCGAGGCGCATGTGTGCTTCTGAGTGGGTCAAAATTCGCCATGCGTCAGTCAATGCATGCTGGCGGTGCGGTTTATTACATATGTTAATTGCCTGGGAAACAGGCGCCCTTTTCCGTCCGGCACGGCCATTACGGAATTCATACTTCCTGATGACATTATTTTATGCCAATTTAAGTAGTTGAGCATTGTTGCGTCAAAATTAAATGATTCAACAGGCAAATATAAATATAAACTGCTTTCATTAATGAAAATCCATTACAAACTTCTTTCAACACAGTTTTAAAACAAAAAAAAATTATTTAGCAGGATAAAAATATTACTCAACCAAGGTGTTTTTTTACTTATTAGCTCAGTGTTTTATGATAATTAGTAATATGCTGAATTTCCGTTGATCATTGAAACTTCAACACTGTGTTTTCCAAGAGATTTAAAAAGTTTCTTTATGAACTTTCGTCGAAAGCTGAAATGTTTCCCTCGTGAATAAATTGTTGACGAAAACCCTACTGAATATTATAGTCGTTTCTGATTATTTTCATATGTTAATTTTCAATGTTTTAATCCATCGGACTTGCTTTCTGTCACCAGATGCCGAAACGCAACTGACAGACCAATAGTCAACCAGGCAGAAAAAACAACGGAAATTTTTTCCTACATTCTTATTTTACGAACACACCATGCCGTCCATGTTCGTAAACTAAGAAATGCACGAAAAAGAAATAGTACAAAGAATAGAAACCTGTCGTAAAAAGAAGAAGAAAACTGAAAGAGAGAATGAGATGGGGAGATACAGAGGTAGATAATTGGATGGATAGATAGACAGATAGATAGAAGGAGGGAGGGAGAGAGAGAAAGAGAAAGAGAAAGAGAGAGAGTGAGAGAGAGAGAGACGAAGAGAGAGAGAGAAACGTACTTGTAAGTCAGTACAGTCCATCTCACGGTAGCCATGTAATGTACGCGTATAATATTTTTGGTCCTCCGGGCCGGATGGAAGTTGAACTTCACTGAACAAAAACTGTGAGCGAAGGATAAATAATTAACTATTACGCGCAAAGAGAAATTGGAAGATAGACAGACAGAGTGAAAATGTGAATGAAAAAGTAAAACGAAAAAAATAGGATGGAGTACAAGGGAAAGAGAGAGAATTTCAGAATGCGTGTATGTGTGGGTCTGTGGGTTAGTGAGTGGGTGAGAAAGAAAGAGAGAGTGAAGAGGCAATACGTCTTTTATTTTTCCAATGTTCCAAAAATGGTTTAAACAAAACATTACCTGGTTCTTGGCATTTGGGGCAATAGTCCTGTAACTGATTTCGTTGCTCGGTCTATCTTTACTCTTTATGTCTGTTAAACGTTTTTTGGAGTTCTACCGTATTCAATTCTATACTATGTACTCTAGATAGCAAAAGAACAAAACCAATCTGTCGAAATAGAACATAAAAATTAGGCAGATCAAAACTACCTGAAAAAGACCAAATCAATGTATCTATTATTTAGTCCATTAACACCAAAATACATGTCGCACTATATTGTATATACACGCAAACTGACAAAACAGCGCTAATAGCAGAAAATTATCGGAAATGCCTAAAGTACAAATAAATAATTTCACTACTTTGCAGGGAGCAAAGAAAACCCAATAATAAACTTTAAATATACTTCATAAAATATGGTACTCAGTCTGACATGGGGAAAATCGGAATGTATTGAATTTCACCAATTGTTTTAATGCGCGCTCTTTGTCTTTTCTATTGTTCCTAGGACTTAATTGAACGAGACTCGATCCTATTAAAGTTAATATGGGAATGTTTTGTTCTTAACGGTCCTTGAAAAACAAAAAAAATCCATCCAATCAGTTTCAGGCATTAAAACCTAGAAGGAAATGAACAACATGACTAAGCGACAAAAAAAATCCTCTTAGCCACGTGATCATTACTAATACTTGTACCTATCAGATAGTTTGATAAAATTAGAGCTCGGAAAATTGCTTAAGAACGAGAAACTCACAAGACATGAAGCCAACTAAAAATTTTATAAGTCCTGTTAAAAAGGAAGGTAAAAATGTACTTTTCTTCTTTTGATAATTATAGTTCTCTTTTTATACCGGTCCCTGCCTGCTTACCTACCACCTGATGAAAATGGGAAAAACATGCCCATTCTGACACAGTAAACCAGAGACATGGAGAAGTATAGATATAGTAATTTATAGAAAATGATTTTTCGAAAACGGCGAGATGCGGTCTGGTGTGATGTAGGTTTCAAAAAAACATTTTCTTTATCGTGCCAACGTTTCGACCTTTATTGAGAACATCTTCAGGGCCTGGGATTCAAAGTATTTGTTTTCTGCGTACACAAGTGTTAGTGAGTAGAAATATTTTGATTGAATATAAAAAATATTTTTTTGCGTTGTATAAATCCACTTTTTATTTTACGTCCTTTTGGTGGTGTCAACAAAACAGTGGTCAAACGACATTTTTCGTTTTTCTTTGATATATTTCAATGTGTAGAATTTACATTCCAAAAGGAAAGTGTGGTGTTTTAGGAATCGCATTGTATAAAAGTACGCACAAAAAACGACGGCTTTTCCCGGGAGTTGTGAAACTTCTGCTCTTATCAGAGCAGGGCCAGCTGAATTTTTTTTGTAGAAAGTTCTCGTATTTCATGAGTTGCCTAAGAGTAAACCGTTCTTGAAGGAAAACTAGAGGGATAAGTGTAAAAACCAACACACCCCTCACTATAACCCTTATTCAACTTTTACTATCATCTCAGGATTTATAAAATTTGTACGTATTAAATTCTGAGTTTTTCGCAATTTATTCAAGATTTTGGTCATTGCTCAACTTATTGTATTATAAATTACGCAATGATATTTTAATAAAATATTTTTTATTAGTAAGAAAAAGTGATAAAATTTTTATTTGTGTTATGTCGTTAAAGAGGTTTTTCTAGAAAGTCTAATTAATTTGTGAATTGGCAATTTAAAAAGGACGATTGGACGATTTTAACCAATTTACAACCCACATGGTTCGAAAAATATACCATTCAAAAGAGTTATTTAAAAAAATATTATGAACGGAAGGGAAAAATGACATGAATTCATTAATATCGAGCATCATCGTCAAACGGACGCTAATTCCTCCGGGTCGCCCCTGGGTCACGTCAAGTACGTGACGGCCGCTGGAGTTATAGTCACGGACACGGGCTTATCCTCAGAAGTCCGTCGGTCTACAGCGGCCGTTGGCAAATAATGAGCTCCTTTACTGCGGAAGTGTTTTTTTACCACGGTAACGCGCGGGCCTTTTCGTTTTGTTTTTTGTTTTTATAGGGAAAAGAAAAATGAGAAAGGTCAACGGTATAACAGAGTTAGGAAACGTTACTACCCACGCGGAATAAAACTGTCGGATAAGAAATGTAATTGAAAGTTTCTTTTCTACCTAAAAGAACTTGCAAGGACTGAGAGAGAATCGTAAAGCGGACGGTGAAACCGAATCCATCTCTTTAATTCAATAAAGGAACTGCGGCGAGAATGATGGGCCAATTCTTCATAGATTTCAGAAAAATAATTTATTTCACCGCTGTTGATATCAAAAGAAAGGATATTGCTCTTCCGTCAGACATTTATAATTAATATTCTGAGGGAATCGGAAATATAAAATTTAATGTTTTTTACCGCAAGGCATAGTAAAACATTCACTTACAAATGTATGAGTACGGTAATTCACGAGCTTTTGACACACCGCTCGCAGAAAACATTCGTAATAATAATCTCTAATGTGATAAAATATGAAAAAATTAGCTAATATAAAGATTTATTGAAATTGGTTTTTATAATAATTTTCGTCCTTATTTCTCTTGGCCAAATCAGCAAAAATTGTGAATATACTTATGCCCTCTGCCTCAAGGATATATAATATTCTAGGCGTTATCCCTTGTATTCAATTTTTACAAATTTTATGTAAAAGTAGCTAATAAATAAACTCCAAACTATGGAAATTTTAAATTACAATACAATAAACGTTTTTTATAAAATTAATCTGATGTTTAATAATTGTGTGTAGATTAAAATATGTTTAATATTATAAAGAACGAAAGGATATTTGGTTTAATTTCATCGAGTAAATAAATAATTCTTTTTTCATTATCCAGGATGAGTAGTTCAAGGAGATGAAAAGCAATCAGGACAACAAATAAAATATAAGGTAATTGACTTAAAATGAATAGTAATTCCGGTTTGGCTTTTCATGTAAAAAATTATCTAACATTTCATAAATAACAGAAAATATTTACTCACAATTACAGAGTTAACGTAGAGAGAAAAAATATGCAAAGACAATTTAATTTAATTTTATGGTAATTTTTTGCAGTTCGCATTTCGCCTAGAAGAATATTTTCACTTTAGGTCATAAAATAGTAACAAAATATTGTAGGTCTCCAGGGTGCCAAAAAGTGGCAAAAAACCGCAACATTTCAGGAAAAAAAGTTTCTAACCGAGAACAGTTTTTTTCTTCTGTTTCTATTAAAATGGACTGAAAGTTGAAAAACGATTTATTCAAATTTTAAAATAACAATATAACTTTTCTTTTTACTTAAAAGCAAACTGATATTTCATAATTATGCTAGATTTTATAGTTTAAAATACATTTAACGTCGGAAAAAAACGGAAAGACCCGATATTTGGTTTTATTTCATCGATCAAATGAATAAGCTCTGATTTCATTATCCGGGGTCAATCATACGTAGCCCAAGTAGATAAAAGCCAATTAGTAAACAACAAATACAATAATTTATTACAAAACAATAGTAATTCAGGTTTAAATTTCCATGTGAAAAATTATATAAAAATAATGCATTAAAAAAATATAACTTAAAATTTGTTCACAAAAAACTTATTTAATTTCTTTGCGCACTAGTTTTTGGAATGTTGAGGGAGAATGAATATAATATAATATCAGGTATATTTTTGCAAGGTAATTTCGCATTATTCTGCCAAGGAGAAAAATTTCACTGTAGGTAATAAATTCAATTAATTAAGGTTTTTATTTGAGATAAAAATTCAGTGCTAGATACGCCGCTGCTCTACCACTTGAGCTATCGCAACTTCGATCCACTCGGACACTAACTTCCCATCGCAACCCCACCTTTTGAATTTTCCCTATTTTTTTTTCTTTTTTTCAAATGTCGTGTAATCTATTTTATTCTAGGCGACAAATGAAATGGCCACGGAAAGCTTCGTGAAGTATACTTAATTTGAAGTCGTTGAAATCACTTTTTTTGTTGTCCTCATGATCCATTAATATCATTTAATTAATTAATGTTTTAGTTGAGATAAAAGTACCACAGTAAAATAGTAGCAAAATATTTGATGCCTCTAGTGTTTGAAAAAGTGAATAAAAACCACAACAATTCAGGAAAACTAGGTTCCTAACCGAGCACAAAATTTTCCTTTTTTATTAAAAGTGAACTGAAAATTGAAAAACGTATTGAAAAGTTACATAAAAATTTCGCTAGCAGGAAGGAATTTATGGTCACAGTTTTTGAGGCAAAGGTATTTTTGACTACAGGGTATCCACAAAAGACGAGATTTTTCTTCCTAGAGATGAATGTTTCATCTTCAATCATGAAAACATCACTCGGAACTCGTTATTTGGTATAAAACTTCATTTTCCAGTACAAATGTCATTAGTGTTTTTGGTTTATTATAGAATATTTCTTTTCTTAATACTTTCCTTTTTTTTGTTACTTGTTCTGAGTGGATCGAATATAACAATTTTTTTTTCATTGTGTAAATTCACTTCTTTTACGTCCTACATATATCTGTTAAATGTATAACAATGTTTGTAAATCTTAGTCCCTGAAGATGCTCTCAATCAAGATCGAAACGTTGGAACGAAAAAGAAAATTTTTTTATGAAACCTACATCACACCAGACCGCGCCTCAGGATTTCACAATAATTATATTAAAATATTATTTGTGTTGTATTGAATCTTTAATTTTTCATTTGTACCATTGCATTATTTACAGAAATAGGGTTCCAAGCGTCGGCCTCATCCGCAGTTTAATTTTGACGGCAGGTTATTCTAAACGTTCTTTGTAATTAATTACCGAGAAGATTGGACTCGTTAGTCTTATAAATGAAAAAGTGAATGAACCTAAATGAACGATAATAAACTAATTTGTAATAAATAATTGATTAGTTAATGCCTACCTTTATTAACTAATGATCTAATTAGGCGGGAAATGAACAGAACAGACGTGCCTTATTCTTCTTTGAAAAATCTTACCAGTGCTGAATCAAGACTGTAATTAAGAGTTTTGAAAAAAATTTTAAATTTTGTGTTTCACAATTTTTCTCTCGTATTTACCGAACAGTTTCTGTAATTACTCAAGAGGAAATGAACATTTTTCCAGTCGAATCGTTTATCCAATACACGATTGAAAAGGAATTTTACAAAACGAGAGAGAAAAGTTTAAAAAAAAGGAAAAGGGCGATCCCTTTCATCTACAAGTGACAGGCTTAACGAACCATCGGTCAGGATCGCAGGGTTGAAGTTGCTTCTAATTTTAGGGGGGAAAAAATGAAGAATTCCGGTGTGAATAATGCTGTGTTTCGTACGTTTGTAGTTGGCTCAGGTTAAAAGAGAGTTTACATCGTAAATTTGGGACCTTTGTTGTAAAAGAGTTCAACCAATACGAATATTTTTTGTAATTGTTTTTTAGCACCAATGAAAAATTTCAATATTAATTTTAAAACATTACCAAAAACTCACGTATTTCCCGTTTTTATTTATTTTGTTTGTAATTTACACATATAAGTATTGAATAAATTATTTCCTAAGTTAATTGTCTTGCCCCTTCACGTTGAAACCTCGTCTTAACTTTCCGTAAGGATGTCGTGCATTACTATTAATATTTATAAAAGATATTGGTTAAAATAAAAAGTTGAAGTCACGATTGTTCAAGTGGTTAAAGCGGCGGCGTATTCAGCCGAAGGTCGTGGTTCGTATCCGGCTCGTGAGACTGATTATTTTTCATTTCAAGCAAGTCCTTACGTAAAAAGAATAAATAATTGAAATATGTACTTCGGTCAATTAGACCATTAACATAATATCAATTTATATAAACTTTATTTGAAAATATTTATTTAGAAATCGTAAGCTGCGATCTGGTGTGATGTAAGCTTCAGGAAAATCATTTTCTTTATCTTGCCAACGTTTCGATCTTTGTTGAGATCATCTTCAGAGCCTGGGATTTACAAACATTGTTTACATATAACAATTACATTTTTGATGTGGAATAATGGGTTTTTACAAAGCAAAATGTTTTTTATATATTCAACCAACGTATTTATACTCACTCAAAGAGTTTGTCTTCTGTGTAGTTGTGCCATTATTGCGTGTTGTGTCGAAAGTACCAGTGAGATTTTACTATTTTGTGTTTATATACGTTAGATTTTGAAGGATTTTCTATTTTACAATATGAAAAATTAAAGATTCAAGTTTGACAAGTTAAAAATCTTTAGTGTATCTTTAAAAACCAGGTTTTGTATTTATGGTAAGGTTTGTGTAATATGCTATCAAAACATATAATAATGTGTGAACCGGCCAATTCCTATCTGGTGAACGTAAATTAATAATCATTTTGTAGACAAGCCACGAAAATAAGATTGAAATATTATTTTAATAAGAGAAAAAACACTTCGTCACTTAAACCCCATTTAATACACCTACCGTTTAGGCACAAGATTGAATAATAAAATTGTTTATTTAAGATTAAAACAAGCAAACGGCAAAAGTGGGTAGAAAACACATGATGGATAAAATGTAATAATAACTATAATGTGCGGTGTTTATGAATATTTGGAGATCGTGAGATGCGGTCTGGTGCGCTGTAGGTTTCAGAAAAACATTTTCTTTATCTTGCCAACGTTTAGAACTTTATTGAGATCATCATCAGTTCTCAAAGTCTTGTGTGTTCTGTGTTTACCTAATTTATCTAATAATAACAACGCCCTGGATTCAAATGATTCGAGATTCTTTCTCCATTTGTTGATTAAGTCCTCGCAATTAATTTTAGTCTGATAATCGAAAGATAAATCAACGTTACCTACAGTCACAACATCTGAAAGTGAATAATTCATTTAATTTTTGATTTAGATTGATTTCATGAGCGGTTTTTCATCATTTTCATCGCAGAACTTGAAAAACCTTCATTATTCCTTTTGTAAAAAAAAAAAAATCTAAATCATTGTTGTGATGTCATTGATTCAGGATTTTGACAGACGAGAAAAACCATTTTGAAAATCTCTCATTAAATAATACACACATGCGGTACGTTCTGTAAAATAAGAACTTTTTGCTTCATCCGGTATTCCTTAAGATCAATTTTTCATTCACCGGTAAAAAGTGATTTAATCATTGTTTAAACCACAATATTCCTAGTTAGTATGATCAATGGCATCGCCCAGGCGGAGAGATCCTCTGTGAATTAAATAAATGCGTTTCAGATGTGGATCTGCCTGGAATATGTATGTCGCTTTTCGGCCATTGTTTGGACTGGGACGATTAAGTTAGCCGCGAAGAACAATTGGATGAAAGGGGCCCGTGAGAATTAAGCCCTTCCCATTGGCCTTCCGTCCCAATGCGTTTCCAATACACTGAATTTAATTGAATTGAACGCTCGGAAACAAGGGTCTACCTAACTCAAGAAATAGCAGGTTTCGCTAAATTTTATATTATTGTGCATGCGAACTTATTATTGCAATTAATAACAGATTTTGAACACTGAATATGAAGATCGATCTATCTATTTTTCTAAATCTTTTGTATCACTGTCTCTGATGTATCATTTGTTTATCTTTTTTGATTTCATTTTATATCTATACTTATTTTATTGTTATTTTTTATTTTTCCTTTCTCTGACTCTCTGTCTCTCTCATCCTTTCTCCTTCACTACCTTTTTCCCCAAAATCTATTTCTCTCTTTGTTGTTTGTATTTATTGACTCTATTGTTCTGCATTCATTTTATATTAATATTTTTGCACCTCTTTTTCTCTTTTTTACATTACTCTTGCATTACCTCTTTTTTGTCTCGGGTTTTTATTCTATCCCTCAGTTTTTTCACTAGTTCTTTCTCTTTCTGTCTCATTTATCGTCTTCTCTTTGAATCTTTGTCAAGTTTTTTATTTTCTTCTCTTTTAATCTATACTAATCCATGACTCTTTTAACTTTCTGTTTGATTCTCTTATTTATAGGCATTATTCAAAAATCTTGAGATGCTGTCTGGTGTGATGTACAATAGATTTCAGAAAACATTTTCTTTATCGATCTACGTTTCGACCTTTATTGAAATCATCTTCAGTGTCTGATATTTCTAACCATTTTTTAAATTTAACATATACATTTGGAAAAAAAAATGATTTCTAAAATACAAAAAAAAATTATTTCAATCAAAGAATTTCTACTTGACACAATTTCACAGAAAACACACAATCGAAGTGAGTAGAATTACTAAGATTGAATATATAAAATATTTTTTCAATACCATAAATTCCCTTTTTTTCCGCATCCTTAATGTATTTGTTTAATTTGAACAATGTTTGTTTATCCGAGGCTCTGAAGATGATCTCATTAAAGCTCGAAACGGGATCGTCAAAGAAAATGTTTTTCTGAATCATATCACACCAGACCGCATCTCACGATTTCCGAATAATTACATTTCTTTTTCTTTCCCTCTCTGTCCCTTCTATCTTTTGTCCTTCACTCTTTTTCCACATAATCTATTTCTCTCTGCTTTGTTTGTACTTATTGTGTATATCCCTGGTCCTGAAGATGACCTACATCACACCAGACGGCATCTCACAATTTCTCGTGAATCATCGAGTACTAGTCACTAATCACCACACATGCCGAGAATGACACAATTACACAGAGAACAAAAACTTTGTACCCTGATGATGATCTCAATAAAGCTCGAAACGTTGGCATTAAAAAGAAAATCCTGAAACCTACAGCACACCGGATCGCATCTTACGATATCTGAATAGTCACCACACACCTTTTTTACCACCCACTCTTTTTCTCACCCTCTTTATAGTTCTCCCTTTCGTTTTTTTTCTTATTTGTACCTATGCCTAATATTTTAATTTAAGAAATGATTTAATTGCTTTATAAAAGTAGTTCGTTAAAAGATAACTACATGACGAAGGATTTACGAAATTAGAAAGAATCTTCATAAAATTTGGATTAACTTATATGTTGAAATTGTTTCAAGAAATAGTGCCACAGCTAATATTTCTTTGTTTTTCTGACTTTTAGTATCTTGACTGTTGAAAGAGAGTCGTGTAACGGGTTAATGCATCATCCCACTTGCGGGATATCCTATGGGGGAATAATTCCTCCATTCAAAGCCAATTTTTCATGGTGGTCCGAAAAAAATGTGCTTTTATTATGGAAACGTTCTAGAGTCGGCCCTCGGCCGTTCCAAGACAATAACATTTTATTAACAGAGATGAGATGAAATGAGGGTTCGCCCCCGTTGCGGGAGGGCGGTTGTTTCTGGGGGATCGTGCGGGCATGCCGCTGAGCCTGCACTCGGTATCATCTATCATCCCGGAGACAGTAATGTCCTCCGCAGAGATGTGACGGCCCTTTTTACGGATAGACTTTTCTTACAATTTGTTTCTCCGCTCGAGGAAGAGATGTTAAGGAATCGATGCTAATGCGGGTTATGAATAAATTTCTCCTAAGCTTCACGTGAAATACAGGCATTTCGGTTGTTAAAGTGAGTGAAATAAAAGGCAAACAAAAACAAAAAAACGTGGTTTTCTTCCATTTAATGCTCTCTCCACATTTGCCCTCTGAAACGTGCCATTTGTGTCTACAGAGTAAGAAAAATGTAAACAATGGAAAGTATATAAAGCAACGGCGAGGTATATACAAATTTCAATCTTTACTTTTTATTTCATCTTCGGCGCAGTTTAGAGTAATGAAGTTATTCCCTGCCGCACTCTCTTTACAATATATTTACATAGTCTATCCTTATCCTACTCATTTTTTATTTTTATTTTTGTAGAATAGTTAACAAGGTTTCACAGGATAGTGTTATGATAGATTGGCATGTGAGCAGTATAAAAATATATGGTGCCAACAATACCCGTTGAAGAGGGGCGTCGATGGTATTGTAGCAAGGTTCCGTCTTCGGCACAGCGCTCTTCACTGTAAGGTAGAGGTCCCGGGTTCGAATCCAGCGGCCATTCGAACCCGACATACTTACAAATGGGCTGAGGGTTTATATGACCTCTGCTGTTGGGAAAAAAACCATTGTAAGATGCCCCTGCTCGTATCATTCTGGTCTCATAAATCAGCTCACCTAATTCACCTCAGATACCAGGTCGCTTGTAAATGAAATATTATAAAATATTCAATAATTTAAGATTTTCCATTGAAAAATGAGGAAATCCAAAGATCACGTGATAAGATAAAATCACCTTCATCAAATGATCAAGAGACTTTTTTATTTATCCTTTAAAATCATTGGATTTTATTTTTTATATTTTTCAACTTGTATAAATTATTCGATATTTAAAATAGTAAATTTTTGTTGTATTTTATTTAAAATTATATATATTTTTGAGCCGAAATAAAACTGTCGACACTGCACAAATGGAAAGCATTAAAGCGAGTCAAAGAAACTTTCGGATTTTTGTTATAGACAAATAAAATTTTCATGTTCTTGTTAGAATATTAAAAAACGATGATTTACTAAATGGTAACTGTAAAAAGGTTTGAAGGTAATACAAAAATTATCGTTTGATATGGGTTTTGACAAAATTTATGGATTAAATCGTTAAATCATTTTAGTATATAATTTCATGGTGCTTGCTTTTTTTCTTTCTTACTTAACTACTGTTTTTTCATTGTTATGTATTATAAAAGTTTTTGTTGTTATTTACCGGCTTTAAGAAGGTGACTGGATGAACCTAGAAAGTTTATCTTGACTGTAAAATCCTATAATACAAATTTTTAAATTTATATACTTCATACTAAAGTCTTGAAAAACAGAATTTATTTGCACGCTTTTAGCTTGGTATTATAGCCCCTGAGAGGTTATTGTACCGTAACGTCTTCTATTAATTATTAAATACACTTACAACGTGACGGACAATTGTTTTAACCGCAATACTTATCGACTCACATCAAATTTAAAAGCTCTTTACATAATTCGATAATGTGAAAATCCGTTTTAATGGAGCTTTTAGAAAATTGAGTGGGGCGTGTATAATTACTGTTTAAACATCCAATATAATATTTATGGATCGGCTGTTAGAGCGTGTTTCAACTAAATATGGCCCTCGGGCGTGGAAAATCCTTTAAACACAAGGATTATTTAAAAAATTATTAACTACATTAATTATTTATTCAAACACAATTTGCGACATAAAATATGACTTTCTGATTGACTGGATTTTTTTTTAAGAAGTAGAATTATACATTTCAAACATGCTTTATTGTAGCATGCTAACAGAAAAATATCTATATATTTATACTATACCATAAATTTATATAGTTTTACTAATCAATTGTTAAATTAAAGTAAATCTATTCCTTTTTTATATAAAATTTTTACAAATGGGGACTGAAACCGAAAATGGCCTACTGGCTATACACGGCTGTAATAAGATCCAGAATAACCTAAGGATCATTAATCAGGTGCTCAACAAAAAGTAGCTACCCGAACATTAGGGAGCTTTCAAAGACTAGCAAACCGATGTATCACAGGGGCAATGAAAACAACCCCTACAAATGCACTAGATACCCTGATAAACCTACCTCCACTAGAAATATTCATACAGGGAGAGGCTAGCAAAAGCTCATTCAGGCTCAAAAAACAATTAAATTGGAAAGGAACCAAACAATTCGGGCACACAACCATAATTAACAAAATCAGACACCCATTACTAGAAATGGGGACTGACTAAATGGTCCCGGAAACAATCTTCACAACATCCTAAAAAATCTCAACAGACTATAAAGTAGAGGAAAAACACAGGAGAACATCGGATACAATGATATGGTATACGGATGGCTCCAAAACAACTGAAGGAACCGGATCAGGTGTTTTCTGTACAAGCCCAAAATATGAGCAATCAAACTTACTATGGAAGTACACCTCGGTCTTTCAAGCAGAAATACAAGCTCTCAATGCTTGTGCCCTGGAAAATCTTAAAAGAGGTTACACTGACAAAAAAATCTTCATAAGATCAGACAGCCAAGCAGCTATCAAAGCACTGGCATGTACAAGGATTACATCAAAATAAGTCAGTGAATGCATCCAAAATCTCCAAAACCTGGGAAAACACAACAAGGTAACGGTATCCTGGGTGCCAGGGCACAGGGGAATTTTGGGTAATGAAGAAGAAGACAGACTGGCCAGAGGAGGATCCGCAAGACCATACATAGGCCCCGAGCCTATCCTTGGGATATCCAAAACATACGTAGAATCCTCCATCGCAGAATGGATCCAAATAAAACATGGATACACTCTAGCAGTGCTAGACACAGTAAACTTATTATAAAACAACCCTTACCAAAACTAGCAAAAACACTACTACAATTGGAGAGGGCAAATCTCAGAGGAGTGGTAGGACTACTAACCGGCCACTGCCATCCGAGAAAACATCTACATAACATGGGCATATATAATAGTGATCCCATTTGCAGACTATGTAATGAGGAGGAGGAAACAGCCACTCATATCATCTTCGAATGCAAAGCAACGGCTCAATGGAGGTTCAATCTGACGCGCAAAAGCGACTCAGAGAACCACATTGAAGCAATAACAGTCAATGACTTGATACTTCTGAGAAAAAGGATCGAGTCTATTTACTAAACCAAGGAACTAGGAAGGTACAATAAGCCAGAAGGCTGCAGTGCCTGGGGCACACAAACCTCACTTCCTAGTACCCTTGCCACCATTCCATTCCATTCCATACAAATGTTCTTTATTAGGGTTCCTGTTGTTGTGTGTAGAGAGAGAGAGAGAGAGAGAGAGAGAGAGAGAGAGATTAATAAAGAGTGGGATAGTTTGCGGCAGTAGGGAAGTGAGAGAGTTAAAATCTGGAGTTAAAGAGTCTGGAAATAGAAAAAGAATTGTAGGTTGTGTTGTAGATAAATATTATAACCGATTAACCGATTTTAATTGTAGGCTGAGAAGTGTAGTAAAAAGGCGCGTTTCTGTGTGCGTGTATACGAGCAGTATGACACATGTAACCATAAATTTAAATCCAATCTCCATTTAGTACAATAATAGATAGCGTCTTGTGAATAATTTGGATTATACATTGAATTATCTACTTATATATACAGATACGCAGATATAAAAACAATCATTGAGATTTTATGTGTATTTTTTTGTATAGTGTAATATTTAGTATTGTCTTTTGTACTTTGGGGCCTTTTTAGTATGAATATATCCATTCAAAATGTATTTCACATGACATACATATTTAATTTTCAAAATTAAAAACAATAAATGCAGGAGTGCCACAAGGTAGCATATTAGGTCCACTGCTTTACTTGTCATACACCAGTGATTTTCCGTAAATAGATGGAGTAAAAATTGCAACGTTTGCAGATGACACCGCGGTGTTATCACTAGGACCAACTAACAACGGTTCATCCAAAATCCTCCAAAATTTATGTAACAAGACAAACGAATGGATAAAAAAATGGAAAATCAAGCAAATTCAACATAAATCAGTTCATCATTTACAAAGAAAAAGGTGGGCCATGTTCCGTCGCTCACAATCGATGGAACTATTATACCATACAGTAATACAGCTAAATATCTGGGAATGAACTTAGGCGCCAAGCTGAGATGGATAGAACACGTAAAGCAAAAAAAAAAAAAAACGGACAGAGATAGGTTTAAGGTACAGACAACTGTACTGGTTGATAGGACGTGGCTCCAATCTTGCTATACAAAATAAAATACTACTATATAAACAAGACATAAATCCCATGTGGATATATGGTATAAAACGATCGGGTTGCACCAAACATAGCAATATTAAACTCGTACAAACACTCCAAAATAAAATTTTACGTACCATGGTCAATGCACCGTGGTACATAAGGAATAAGGACTTACATAGGGATCTTAAGATCCCTGAAGTCACGGCGGAAATACAACGATTTGCCGCCAAACATGAGGCTCATCTCAGCCAGCACGAGAACGTTGAGGCGACCAAACTCCTACATAACCGAGACATGGTCAGAAGATTAAAACGAACAAAGCCATATGAACTTGTGTAGATAAAAGTGAATAGTGAAATGTACCAATGGGTTTATAAGAATGTAAATTTTAAATTATTCTATAATATTATTGTAAAATTGATGGTTGGTCTAATAAGACCAGTTTTAATAAAAATAGAATAAATTAAAAAAAAAAACATGACATACAGGAATGTTCTCACTTAATCTCTCTTTTTTTCTCCTTCGCTACTCGCTCCATGTTTTATTTGAAATTATGTCATGCCGCATTTCAATTTCATTAAATTAAAGAAAAATCGAGAAGACCTAATTTTACTGCGCTATTATAAACATAATATTTAATTCTATTCAATTTCTTATCTGTTCATTTTTTTCTTCTTTACCATTTTCATCTATCTTCTATTTTTTGCCTTTTTCTATCTCGCTAATTCCTTGTCCTAAATACTTTTATCTCGCTTTCTCTTTATTCTATGTGTGTCTTGTTCTCTATATCAACTGTGTCCTGTTGTCCTTATTCACCTTTTCCTCCATATTCCTTTTCCTTTCGTCCTTTTTATTTTTCTTTTACTATTTTTATCTCACCGTCCATCTGACTTTCTCCCGCACACCCTCTCTTTCTATACATCTCTACATTTTATTCATCCTTCCTTTCATCCTTCTGTATGTATATCTACATAACGATCTACCAGCTATCTAAATTTAATTCTATCTACCTTTCATCTGTTTCTATTCTGCTTCATCTGTCCTATATTTCCCTCTTCTTTACCTATGTTTTTTCCATTTTATTGTAACTCCGGCCTTTTGTTTTTCTTCTAATTTGATTTATATACTACCTCGTCTACTTTACTTTCTTTTTGTAATATTACATAACTTGCTTCTTTCCCTACTCTATTTTTTTACATTCTTCTCTTTCTCCCTCTTGATTTTTATTTTGGCAGTCATCAACGTTTTAATTTTATTAGTATATTTATACTTTCATTGTACTCTCTATCTATCTCTCTCTCAATCTACTGTATTTTCTACTCGTTTCTATTATTCTTTCTCCATTTAAAATGTAAATTTTAAGTTTTTCAAGTTTTTCATTCTTTTTTTTTTAAGGTTTATCTCGTTTTCCAATCAACTCTTTGATTCAATCATATTTTTCCTTTCTATCCAAGAATCAATAATTCTTAATGTTTATTATAATTTTATATTTATTATTATCCATTTATATCTGTTTGCTTAGATCCTTTTTTACAGCTTATATAAGCGCAATGTATCCTTTCAAAATATTATGCATTTGGATTTGCTTCTTACTAATTTGTTTCTTTTTTTAAATTACGTTGTGTTTGATATTTTATGTGTATTTTATTACTTTTTTAAATTTCTTTTTATTGATTGTATTACTTTGTATTAATCCTTTTTTTCCACCATCCACCATTTCCGTTACCAAAAGTTTGTTAATATACTTTAATATTTATACATCCTCCATTATTAAATATTCATTTATTCATTATTAAAATAATATGGAATGAGAGAGAGAGAGAGATTCTCATCTTTTTTTTATCGAGTAGAACAAGAAAACCGAGTTAAATAAAGAAAAAGTGAAATTGAGCCTTAAAAGTGCACTTAGAGAGTGAGTAGTCCGGTATAAAAATTCCGGCAGGAGTCCCTGAGGGGTTGTGTAAGGTAAAGGGCGGATGGGGGTGACCTAATGGCGGACCCCGCTGATCGCTAATGGACACTTAGAAGGGTCTGCCATCGATACCAAAAAGCCGAAAGTAATAAGATTGTTGGCGACCTCTTAAGAGTTTGAGTTAGCATCGGGCCAACATCGCCGAAAGAATCTTCATCTACACGTGTCTCTACAATGGTGGCACTATTGTCAATTGATAATCAAATTTCTGGATTGTATCGGGGACATAAATTTCAATAAAATTGTGCAATATTTTGATGAAACCTAAGGCAGGATTTATAATATTGAGTTTCATTTTTAAAATATCAATTACTTAATGTCTCTAACCTATGGTTTTTCTTGGATTCTGTCATATATTTTGATCAAATCTATCTATTTATTTACATATTTCAGTATTTGTACCTTGTTTTTTTCTCTGATTTTTTAAATGTCCACCCACAGATAAGGTTAATAATAAATTAATTACCATACTTTTTACCGTCACAATTATAACTAATATTTCACAAACAATTATTTTATCACATCAAAAACGCGTTTCCTTTTTCACATTTGATTTTAATTTGTAATAAAATAAATGGAAACTAACAGTTAGAATACCACATCCTTCTGGGAATTAGGAGCTAGTGAGTCATTAAAATGGAGCAGAGTTAACGGGAGCGTGGAGTTTAATTAACAAAAGCCGCAACAGTTAATTTTTAAGCCTCCCCTTGGCAGACTCTTAAACTCGGCTTTTCCTAGGGGCGGCCAGAAGTTAGCTAGTAAGATAAAATATGTTTAAACTCTAGAGGAATAAAGACTTTGCTTAAAAAAAACTGTAAGGGGCTATTTTTTACAGTGGAATCAAACTGAATTATCTGGTGTGTAGTCATTAATTTGTCTGACAATTTGTAATTTATAAAACATGTCTAATTGTACAATTGTTTAAACTATTACAACAGAATATAAAGTATTTTAAACAATGGCATTCATTAAAAATATACACGGAAAATAAATTCACTCTAAATTCTACCATTCTTAATTATAAATTCCAAAATAATCGAGTCCTATATCTCAAGAGTGATAATAATTTTCTGAAACCGTTCAATGTTCTGATATGATTATTTTAAAAAAGTAGATGAAAAAAATTGATAATAATTATTCAGAAATCGTGAGATGCGGTCTTATGTTTTTCTGAAACGAACATCACAGGAGACCGCATCTCACAATTTCTGAGTAATTATTTTCAATCTTGTTTTCATTATATTCAATTTTGTTCAATTATAGATTAACAGTCACTAATCAACGCGAACAAAATTGAAAGTGTTTTGGCTTTTCAAATATTCAGATATAGTCCGATGTGGTCTGGTGTGATGTAGGTTTCAGAAAAAACATTTTTTATTTCGTGACGACGTTTCTATTTTTATTGAGATCATCTTCAGGGCCTGGGATTTACAAACACTGTTTAATTTAAAAAAATACATTTAAGATGTGGAAAAGCGAATTTATACAATGCAAAATATATTTTATAATCAATCAAATCATTTCTACTTCTTCACGTTGGCACGACAAAGAAAATGTTTTCTGAAACCTACATCACACCGGACCGCATCTCACGCTATCTAGAAAATTATCGAGCAACGGGCGCTAATCTCTACACTATTCTAATATAATTGAAACTTGATACGACATGGATTTGGACTAATTTTTTGTATGTTAATATTACAGTCAAAAATATTAGGCACCTATCTGCCAGTGGTTGTTAATAGGCTCTGAATTAGCCAAAATATTTTGTTTGAAAATTATAACTTTTCCGTTTTTCTTATTATTTCGGTGTTCTGTTTACTTACATTAACAATGAGAACACATCATTTTACAGCATTTTGTATTTAGATTGGAAGAAAAATATAGTAAAATCTATCAAAGTTTATCAATAACAAAAACTTTATAAAATTCAAACATTTTTCAAAAAAACGAAGATTAAATTTTTTTTCGACAAAATACTATGAAATTTCTGTTTAGCACTATAAATGTGTTGTACCAGTAAACACTGTAAGTGTATGTTTTTTTGGTCAAATATATTATTGAATATATCATTTTACAGAATTTTTTATTTAGATAGGAATAAAAATAAAGTGAAAGCTATCAAAGTTATCAAAACAAAAATTTTCTGAAATCCAAATATTTTTCAATAAAACTAAGTCCTAATTTTTTTATCGAGAAACTACTATGAAATCTCAGTTTATAACAGTAAATGTATTGCTTATGTAAACACTATAAGTGTATGTTTTTTCGCTAAAATCTCTTATGTGAATAATATTGGAATAAAAATATAGTAAAAGCTATCAAAGTTTATCACTAACAAAAGTATTCTGAAATCCAAATATTTTTCATTTAAACCAATTCATAACATTTTTTCAAGAAACTACTATAAAAATTTTGGAGCGTCGGTGGCCGCAACGGTTTAGGAGTTGGCACGGCGCTCATCACTGTATGCCAAAGGTCCCGGGTTCGAATCCAGCGGCCCTGCATTCAAATCCGACATACTTTACAAACGGGCTTTTTTTTCCAAAAACGCCGTCACCCTGAGGGTTTATATGACCTCTGCTGTTGCGAACCCTCGAAAAAAAATAGATAACAATACTATGTAATTTCGGTTTATCACTACAAATGTATTTTATAGGTAAGCAATATAAGTGCATGTTCTTTTGCTGAAATATATTATATGAATATGTCATTTTACAGGATTGTTTATTGTATGTGACATCTCTTACAAACAGATGTCCCAAAAAAATAAATAAATAAAATTAAATTAGATAAAAGTAATTAAAATTAAATCAATAATGTAAAATAAAATTAAGAAAAATAATAACAAATGAATTAATAAGAAATAGAAACGGTTGGTACTAATGTAAACAAAATGAAAAATAAAGATAGAAGAGCTCAAACGGACAGAGAAGAAAACACTCTCTCTCCCGAACCCGAGCGGTGTCAACCTGATTGGTAAAACATAAGGTATTTAATTTAGATCATTTCCTTTAGTTCGTATATCCATTGAGTGATTGTCAGTTAAATTTATTTGTGAATTTCAATTTATTTCATTTTATAAAAAAAGGTGTATTTTATTTTCGAGTTTATTAAGGATCAAGAAAAATATAA
This sequence comes from Cimex hemipterus, assembly GCA_039619505.1. NCBI lineage: Eukaryota > Metazoa > Arthropoda > Insecta > Hemiptera > Cimicidae > Cimex > Cimex hemipterus. Next base: position 3,590,527 of record CM077112.1, on the reverse strand, counting down.
TTTATTTTATTTTATAAAAAAAGGTGTATTTCGTTTTGAGTTTATTAAAGAAAATCAATAAATATTGTTTTGTTTCTAGAAAGGATTTATATTTTATTGAATAATAATACCATATGAAAAAAATAATAAAATATAAAATTCATTCTTTAAAAATACCTCTGGGGCAAGTAAAACTAACTTGTAGGGCCTAAGCTTTAAAGAAGGAATTTTAAATTTCATTTATCCACGGTTAGGTGACACGTAGATTGGAATAAAAATATAGTGAGAGCTACAAAAGTTTATCAATAAGAAAAAAATTCTAAAATACAATATTATATTTTTCAATTTTTATATAAATATAATATTTATCTATTTTTGCAATAATATGTATTTTTCAATAAAACAAAGTCATAAATTTTTTATCGAGAATTATGAAACTTCGTTTTAACACTACAAATGATTTAATTAAATTAGCACACTAAATTTTTATTCAAAATATAAATTCATTGTTTTTCTGACCTCACAATTTTTTTTTTAAATGTCAAGAACGGTTTAAATATACCTTTCGAAAGTAGACGTAAGAAGCTTTAAATGACGTATCTACCATAAAAATAGAAAAAGATTTTCAGAAGAAAGTACAAAATAGGAAAATTTTTTGTCAAAAATTAACCTCGCATTTTTAAATGAAAATAATTAATTTCGATAAAAAATGAATTTTTTTTACGAAATGAACAAACAAGACCCCATTTTTCAAAAACAAAAACATTTATCACTTTTTGCTTTAAATAATTTTTTGAGTCTTTGCAAGCAAAATGCCGTGGATCAATTAATACCGAGGGAATTTAGCGCGTTCAATAATAGGAAAATAATTTAAAAATTATAGTAAAATTATTTAAGTTTATAACTTCGGGGTGAATTCGTGACACGGCGTTCCGGCTCAACAATTCTGCAACACTTAACAGTCGTGCGGGTTTAATCTAAACAGTAAACTTTCAAGTTGCATGAAGTGAGTATTTTTGATAGATGTTTCTATTTCTTTTGACTCAAAGTCAGTCAAGGTGTTTAGTCCTATTCAAATTTTAATGTTTAAAATGGCGAAAAAGATTTTTTTAAGTTGTTAGAGAAATAACAAACTTTTGAAGATAAATCATAATTATATAACGGACAATATCTTGTATCAATTATGTCCATACTAAAAGATTACAGGTTATATCATGATTAAAACTCGATAGGGAACGGATCGGAAAAACAAGAAGCGATGGATACCGTTTAACGGCCTCTCATTCCGGATTTCTCCCGGATGTCACTGTAAACGGAGATGATTCCGCTGTAACCTGCGGTCAGATAATCAACGATCGGCTAAGCACCGGCCAGTAAACATAGATTGAAACTGAATTATTCACCGTCACGTGTCTGGAGGGTTGTAAATTCCTGGCCGCGACCTCCTATCGCCCTAATTCAGCCTTTTGGCGCTAATTCGCTTTCGATTTAAGCGCCGTTATAAATCCATCCGAGCCCCTCTTTCCATACCGATGTGAAATAGAGAGAAATTTGCTTTCGGGAGTTCCGCGGCCTTTTTTTATGCTTAGCTAAATCTTGATTGTTACAATTACGCCTCTCGATTGGAGGTTCATTACACTTTGCTAGAAAACTGCTTATCGTCACTCTTTATTGCGGGAAACATAAAGCACTTTTTTTTTACATAAAACTGCTACTATGGCTAAATGAATAAGTAAGAACATTTTAACTCATAAAACAACAAATATACTTTTATTGTTGGTACATTATTGCAGAACCATCCCTCGCTTTTATTAGTGCATTTAATTGTTCCACAATTATACTTGATTAAATATTTTCTTAAATGTGACTTTTTTAAACCTACACCTATTTAATATTAAAATATTTAAACTATATGTAGTTCTGTTTTATATTTGTTTTCTATTTACACAGATCTTTCAGAATTTTTAAACTCTGGTGTACATTAACTATGTAAAGAATTACTTTTAAAACATCTTCTCTTTGGAAATCTCAAAACTAGAGTTGATACCGTTACAGATGTACATATTTTAGATTTTTTGTTTTATTTTCATTCATAGACTTATGCAAATTTAATTAAAATATAATTATAATGGTAGAAAGTAAACTTTAGTCCAAAAAATTTATTTCCCTTGATTGCATTTTCTTTTCGTATGAAAATTTTGTTGGTTCAGAATCAACCTATTTCCATAAAATGTTTTGTATTGCTCCAAATAATTTTTACAAAGTTACAAATCAACTGCTTTTTTTTGTATCTTGCTTCTTAGATGTATTTGCAACTTGCTATTTGGACTGTCGTTTTTAAATTTTTATTAAGTGTCAAAACTTACAAGATTCCAAGTGAAACTTTCTTATTCAAATCAGTATTGCCAGGTGAATCGGCGGGTAACGTTTTCACAGCGTAAATTCGGTGACAACGTGAAATATCTTCCCTCTGTCAAAAAACTGTTGCTCTTGGAAAGTTCGTTTTTTTGGGGTTTTCGTTGCAATATCCTCCAAAATCCTTCATCGCATGAAAAAAATGTTTTTATATTTTATAGAAAAACAAGTAATTCGTATAACGGTTAGGTGTAAAACTTTGGTTCTCAAACGGGCCAAAAGTTAACATAATTTTTTTAACCACCACACCTGCTAATTCGTAATTTTAAGAAAAATAATAAAAACTGTTGGTAGTAACGGACAAAAAAATACTGAAATAGATGAAACATTCAAATTTGATGATGAAGAAAAACATCTATCTAGGAGGATCTATTCAAAAATAAATACCTATGAAATTAAAATTAAACGACTAAGTGTAAATTTATTAAAAACAAATTTAAAAATTTGCGTTCAGTTGGAAAGTCGTTTTATCTTAAAAATATTTATACTTGGTACAATTGGTATATTTTTTTCTTACCATTTGCCGTATTGCAACTATTTTTTGTTTTATAGAGTAAGATTTGGTCGAATTATTAGTTTCTAATACAATGAAATATTTATTTAAAATATAAAATTTTATCAAAATTTTAGGTTATTGTCATAATTGAATGAACTGTTAATTAATAAAAGATAACTTATCTATGAATTCGTTGTATGCTAGAAAATGTAAAACAACAGTTGTGAGGAAACAAATGGGTCTTGACGAACTGTTACTGATTAACCTGAAAATATTGGAGGAAGAGAGAAATTATTTATAGTTTTAAGTAACATAAAAACGTGCAGACTGGAGTAAAGACATAACACTGATGTGTAAAGTGTGTACAAAAATTCTAATCCATCAAAAAACTGAGTTTTACATCCGAAGAACGGATTATAGCTCCGGATACGGTGAAAATGGTTTTAAATAAATATTTTCTAACGGAAGAATTTTTGATCAATGTTTGAAATTAGGTTTTCATAGTTTCAGAAATATAAAGCGTTAAGAAATATAAGCGTCTCCAATCATTTATTCAAATTGTCCAAATATTTTTACATTTTATAAGATTATTTAAAAAATAAAATAAATTTTGTTTATTTCCTACACATTTATTTAAAAAAAATCTTAATACAGCTATATACGAGCGTTCAGGACTTTTACAATTTAATAATTTCATTTCTTTTTAGCATTGGTGTTCGTTTCCTGAAACTGATCTTCTGTTATGTAGCTAAAGGTTACTCAGTATACGTTGCAAGTTGAAACCAATTATTTTAGAGCATGGAAAAAATTTCTCCTCAATACAAGAAAACCGAAGAGCCTAAAATGTATAGTATTATCACTATTGTAAAGAAATATCATTAAAAAAGAAATTGATTTGTTTGAATAGCAAACTGAAGTCTGTTTTGCCTCGCAAATTAAGAATTTTTTCGGTATTTTCCTCCTCCTAAAAAAATGACTTTTTCACGCTTAAAAGTGCAATTTACTTTGAATTTTATCAACCCACGTAAAAACGCATTTGTAGAATTATTTGGCAAATGATCTGTAATATTTTTGTATTACGAATTGTACAAATTATTTGTAGTTTGATAAAACGTTGACAAAGTGTTTTTCCAATCTTTGGCTAGATACACCGCTGCTCTACCACTTGATCTATCGTGACTTCGATCCACTGGACACTGACTTCCCACGTCAATCCCACTTTTGAATGCTCCCCCCTTTTTGCCATTTTTCAAAACTCATTAATTAATTGAAAGATAATAATTATTCAAACGGACCACGTAAACAAGTGAAATTATTCGAACAATTTAATTTTTAAAAATTAAATCTTTAATCTACCACACAATTACGTGCTTTACTCATATTCCAAAAAGGTTATTTTTATTGCAAATTTTGTTGGACTGAAAAAAAGTAAAATTACTTCTAAATAATCTTAAATAATTTTTAATCTAAAATTATTTTGTATAATTTTTTTAATTTTGATTGTTTGGTTTTATTTTCTTAAATTGATTTTTTGCTTGCAATTTTAAAACGATATTGTGAGGTGCCAGGAAAATTTATCAAAAACTCTTCGTTTTTCCCATAAGAACCCTTATTCTTTTGTTATTTTTTATGGTAATTGGGGAGTAATGAATGGAACCGGTGGTCGTTGTAATTCCACCGGTGACATCTGGCGGTACACGAGGACCTTCCATCATGTCAACGTGTCCAGCACACGTGTCGCATATTGAGGCTTACTTCTGTGCATAACCGACCGGATAAATAGTAATCCACCGTCGAACACATCCATCGATAGCAACAGATATTACGAAGAAATAATAAATAATAAATAAGAAGGAAATATCTGCTGTAAAGATATTTCAAAAGATAAGCCCTGGTAGTCTTTTATGAAAAAATTATGAGCAGCTTGTACACAACTGACCCAATATCCAAGTTAGAAACTAATTTTAAGTAGATAGTAAGATTCTATCAATAGATTTAAACTATACCTCAATTATTCAAACATCAGAGATGAAAAAAAAAGTTAATGTTCATTTTTTTAGTTTTGTCGTGAACAAAAACCTACTATCCGTTTTGAGTGTGAGTTGTTTTTCATATTATTCTCAATTAGGATGTTGCGGGTTATATCAGGATTTGAGCCCATAACGCCTAATCGGGCCAATTATTATAAAAAACAGTTTTTTTATAAATAGAAATCCGTACGTTAATTATATATTATTCTGTTTAATTGGCGCGATCAACTGAAATCCCGGATAATAATTTTTTATAGATAATTTACGGGTTGTTGGCTCCGGACGGTGAAGTGCGCTCGGCCCACTCATAACGGATTCGCTTCTTAATCGAGGATAAGTCTTACCTCTTGGAAATTATTTGGTATTGATGATCTTTCCATTCTCGGCCGACAGAATCCGGTGGATATATAAAGCTTGGAAACAGGGCATTGTTATCCGATTCGGCCCCTCCTCAGGCCCGAATGTTTTCGGATCACTGATTTTATTTAATGACCAACCTAACCCCCGCCACAGCATCACGAACCCCCTTTATATCGTATTTTATACGGCGCTTTCGTTGAATCTCTGCTTATGGACCATCGCGGCACGGTTTTGCTTTTAAAGTCTAAAATTCAATTATATTATAACTTATGTGTAATGTCTTTCGAAGAGTAAACTTTCAAAAGCTGCTAACTCTTTTTAAGATAATAAAAAACCCATAACTTGCTGAAATATCATACAAATATTTCTTATCATGTTCAGCTTTTCTTCAATTTATCTTACAATGATAATTATTTACTTCAGTTAAATATTTGACCAGGAGAAAACACAATACATAAAGGAATTGTATATCATTTTGCGGGTTCGTTTTTTTTTCTTGGCTTAAGTAATTTATGTTCAATCTATTATTTTCTGTATCAGGATAATTAAACTGGAAGATTTAAAACGTCAACTTATTTTCTACGCATCGAGCTTTCAATATTACTGTCCTTATAAACTAACTACTCAAGAATTTTCAATTAATTAAAGCTTTTAATTGGGAAAAATAGTCAGTGTCACGAGCGTGATTCGAACCCGAGATACGCCGCTGCTCTACCACTTGCGCTATCGTGACTTCGATCCACTAGGACACTAACTTCCCGTCTCAACGCCACCTTTTGAATTTTTCCCTCCTTTTTGCCATTTTTCAAATGTCGTGTAATCTGTTTGATTCTTTGATTAATTGGATGTTATTAATTGGTCAAGCGGACCACGAAAACTAGTCAAGTATATTATTCTTAGTGCGAAGTTATAGCTAATAATGAAATGATAAAATTTCCAAAAAAAAAAGTAAAAATAAGAGCAAAGCATAGGTATTGTTTAAATTTATTCCGTCTATATCATTTTTTACAGAATTGCAACTTAAAAGATTGATAAAATTGTTCCATTTCGTCCAGAAAAATAAGTTCTTTATTGAGGATGTTGTATCATTTGTAATAACAAAATAACAAGAAGTTTTTTTAAAAATAAATTAACACAAACTTTTTTAATAACACTTAATTACTGTTTTTAGTTGAGACAAAAATATCAACGTAACGAGCGGGATTCTAACCCGCGCCCATCCCCAAATAAGCCGCTGCTCTACCACTTTCGCTATTGTGACTCGGATTCCTTCTTCACCACTTTTAAACAAAAAAGGTAAAATTCAAAAGCAGGGGGTTGAGATAAGAAGTTAATGCCCTAGAGGATCAAAGTCACGATAGCTCAAGAGGTGGAGCAGCGGCGAATCTAGCCAAAGGTCGAGGGTTCGAATCGCTCTCGTGAAATTGATATTTTATCTCTCCTAAAAGGCTTAATTAATTGGAATATATTAATTAGTCTAGCGAAACCCGAAAACTTTTGAATTGTACAAAAAGAATGTAAATTTCATTTTGCTAAGGAATTTAAAACACCTCTACCTGTTTATGCTATTTCAAACGTTACATCCTACGGTAATGAATTTCATCGACATATTACAGAAAAAAAAGAAACAATTTTTAAAAAAGGCCTAAAGCAACAGGAACTTGAATTTAAAGACAAAAAATGATATTGTAACTTTTCCTATTTCGAAAATGTCCAAGTGATTAACGATGATTCTCAACCGGGCTGACGTTGGGCAAAGAATGGAGATGTGTTGAAAAAGATCTATTCAAGCGTCATTAGATCTCGTCTGTCAAATCTGAGTATTATGTTAACATTCTCATACATTCTATCTAGAAAATTAAATTGTCCGTTCTGATAAGAAATATCTTTTGTAAAGAAAACCTTCTTCTATTTAAGAGTGTAGAATTGTTTCGTAAATTTTGTTAACAACATATTTTTCAAACGGTAATTTTTTAATTTTGAAGTTTTATATTCTGAAAAGTACAAATAATTGGTAATTTCAGTGCATTATTTTATTTAAATCAATACTTTCAGAACAAAGTGTCCTGATTGAAGGTGAAAATTGACCGAAATATTGGAGGAAAGAATTTAAAATAAGCCCCTGATTCATTCCATATCAATAATTCAAATCTGGTCATCCTCACTATCCGTTTCTACAGTGGTAGTCAATTTTTTGCTATGCGATCAACCAGCCATCACTAGATGTTGATTGGGATTCGGGTTGTGATCTTCAAACATACAATACGTATAGTTATAAATTATTTCCTCCATTTGTTGTTTCTTACAGATACGAAGTCACAACTGAATTATACAAATTTGTTTATACCTACCTAGTTGTTCCTGTGCCCCTGTAGATCTCGTGAAGATGATAAAACTTGGCGAAAGCTTGGGTGTTGATATAACATTCTATATTTAAAGATCACAACCCGAATTCTAACCGACATAGTGGTAGTCGAGATAATTTCCTTTTTCTCGGAGCGGAAGGAGGCTTCTCAATTGCATTTATAGCCTTGGATCTTATCCTATTCTTCGTTCCCTTGTTACTTCTTTATACAATTTTATCTTTGTGATTCATCTAAAAATTGGATAATATTTCTATCCAGATGCGGGTCGTCCAAATGGATACTGGTCTCTTCCTGTACTCTTCGCATCAGTCTTGCAGTCCTTTGCAAAGTGCAGAAGATACTGCAAAGATTTCTGCAAACAGTGAATTTTTATAAAGATTTAGTACCATTTTTTCTGTTTTAAAGAATGTTTAAAAAAATAAAATTATTCATTTCAAATTATTAATACTGGAAAAGCTCCTTCTGAACCGCTTGTCGGAGGAAATTCCTAAAAATACAATTCTTTGGATAATACTTTGGATTTCCGGTGGACTTTAATCGCCTGCCCCACCGTTTGACACAACTGTATTTCTCCAAAATTCTCTAAAGTGATATTTATTTGCGAATAGAGTTGCCAAGAAATGACGTTAATTCATTTAGCATCGAGATAGTCAAGAGGTTTTTTATGCCTGGTATGTTTCGGCATTTGTACATCTTCAGTATTTTTATTGTGTTAAACGATGAAAAGGACTGTCAAAGTGATAAGCAAACAACTGAACTTGTCTCAATGAGGACACGGCCAAACTACAAGAGCAGATGACTCCAGTAGATCTTTAAAAGAAAAGGTTCCGTTTCTTTTGGTTCCGGTTCTCAATTCGACTTTCGGATTTGCCACTCAACTGTACAACAAGCACATCGCATAATCGACGTTATTTCCACATCCCTTGAGCTAAAACAGTATTGCCCGGGTGTGTTCTTGGACATACACCAAGCTTTTGACCGAGTATGGCACCCAGGGCTGCAGTGGAAGCTCAAGAACATCCTACCAGCAACATATTACCTTATCCTAAAATCCTATCTTAACGATCGTTACTTCCAAGTATCTCACAATAATTCATTGTCATCTATCCATCCTATTCTTACAGGTGTACCACAGGGCAGCGTGCACGCTCATTTACTATATGCAATTTACACATCCGACCTACCTACGCAACCAAACACTATTACCTTCACCTTGGCCGATGATACCGCAATCCTTTCTTCTGATAAAGATCCTGTCACGGTTTGTCGTAATCTTCAAAATCACCTAAACGCCCTAGAATCCTGGCTCCGTCGATCAACGTACATAATATTTACACTAAACAAGAAAACACTCCCGCCAGTATACCTCAACAACATTCCCATCCCAATTGCGAACCATGTACGATACCTCGAACTCTACCTAGACAAACGACTGATGTAGAACCCCCATACATGACTTAAACGCACAGACTGTAAGATACGATTTTTCATGCTTAAACGACTAATGGACAGACGATCAAAACTGTCATTAACAAACAAAAGAAAACTTTACATCGCCTTCCTGGCCCCCATTTGGACATACGGACTTGAACTTTATGGTACTGCTAAGCGTTCCAACCTCAATCGAATCCAATCCCTTCAATCTAAAATCCTCCGAACAATAGTACAAGCCTTTTCTATGTATCCAATCACACCATCCATAATGACTTATATGTCCCTTTTGTTACCGAGCTAGCCCAACATCGCTACAAAACGTTCCACCCCAAACTACTCCATCATCCGAACCGTTTAGTCAAAAACCTGTCATCCACCACATTACATAATAATCCCAACAGAAGACTGAAGCGCCGGTGGCCCCGCGACAACCTTAGCGATTGACATCGACGAAGGAGTACATCTCACTCATAGTATGAAGTACTAACGGCTATCATCACTGGAGGTAATTGTTCAAGCTTTCAAGCCACCTTTAATAAGTTAACATGTAAATACTATCTGTTTTGCTTGTTGCATCGAAGAATGCAGAGGTAAAAAACAAATAAAACGTTTAAAAAAAACTTTTACATTTTACTCAATATCGCATATTTTTAATCTTCGTCCATCTACAATTGTTTTCAGCGAATTGGGTCTCCATTAACTGATGGAATATCTGATTGAACATGATGTTTGTAAAAATATATGTGAACAGAAGATATGAAATATTTAAACAATTAACACTTCCACAACATAAAAAAGTCTCATATGTACTAAGTACTACAACCAAACTTAGTTTTGAAAACTAAATTATTAGGTCCAACAACGCTTACAAATCTTGACATATCCTGTCATCCCAGTACGAATCCCATCAATCCAATATTTTCAATCTAAGTAATCCACACAAATCTGGAAAGCCCTTTGGTCTTAGAATCAGGGAAATGTTTATAGTGAAGCTTCTAAAAAGCCCTAAATTTTTATTTTGCTTGTGCAATCTGGATTTATTGCAGACGGAAATGTTTTCTTTTTATTTTTATTTATTAGCAAAATTTTTTATGAAAGGAAGATCTTTTTGTCTATTTTGTATGCGGACGATAATTGAGATAGGTAAAAGTTAAGGAGCATTGAACTTAAAGTATCATTTGCATAAACGAGACCCTCTTATCCATTTATAGCGAGCAACTATCGAGAAGTCCCCATAGGGCCAACAAGCGCAACGTTTTATTTCCCAGAAGGGAAACCGAGTTCAACCGCTTGATGTATCCCGACGTCTGCTATGGTAAATGGTCTCGACTGACACGAGATAGGGGAACTCAACACCGATGGGAATGATTGCATCAAGGCGAAAAGGGGTGCCAGGGGGAAGGGAAGACAAAGCGATGCGATACCCTTCAGACCCTGTAAATCCATCCGGCCCTTCGCCCAAAGCCCTCTCTTTGCCGGACAAAGGGAAATGGCTTACTTGGCCAGTATGGTTTCAAAATACACCCTATTTCTTCTGAAACTGGTAAAAGCCAATGATAACAAGACAAACATTCTCTGGGAGATTATAATTACTATTATATTTATTGATATTGTGACATTCTTAATAATAATATTTAAACATTGATAATAATTATTTTTTCAAACTGTTTTGTACTACGCCAATTCTAAATCGTGTAAAGAAAAAATCAATTGAAAGTTTAAACAAATCTGTTTTTTCGGGAGTGGGGACGGACAACGATTCCGGAACATCGACCTGCTTTGAACCCACAAGTTTCATCCTCTTTCGTGAAGAGGGCCTCCTAATGAGGAGAGGCTCCAAGTTAGTTGATTGTTTCCGTGGCTATAAATCTCTGCCCTTCCCCCAGCACGTTTGAATCACTCTACCTTCTGCCCTCGAGTTACTATCCGCAGAAAAAGAAAATCAAGTTCAACAGTTTTCAACAGGCTTCCTTTTCAGCTGCCTCCATGGAGGTTCTCCAACTCCAATGGCAAATACGAATTTTCAATCAGTTGCAAACTTTCTACATAAAATTGATTGGACGGTTTGTATTTCCTACACAGTCAAAATTTATTTAAAAAAGACATGGAAAAACAATCACTTCTGAAGGAAATAGAAAAAATCATCACTACAATTAGTCCTTCATGAGCAAGGTTGGGTCTATTTAGTTTTATAAAATGTAAACAAAAGTTAAATCAATTAAAAATGTTCATAAATATTAAATTAATTCATATTTTTTTAATGCTCACAATTGGCTATTTTAATTATTCTAAATAATAATTATTTTTCTATACTGTTTTGCGTTGAGATGAAAAAAATAGTGTCACGCGTGTGATTCGAACTGCCGACCTTCGGCTTAATGCACCACTGCTCCAACAAAATATTACATTTTATGAAATATTAACTAGCTTTTGTGGTCAGCTTGACGAAATATCTTTCAATTAATTAATGTTTTTAATTGAGATAGAAAAAGTCAGTGTGACAAGCGGGAATCGAACCTACGATCCTCGCCTTGATACGGGTCTGCTTTGCCACTTGACCTGTCGTGAGCTCAATCCACGCTCATGACACTGAATTTTTCTATCTTAACAAGAAACGTTAATAAATTAAAATAATATTAAATAATCAATCGGACCACGATTACTATTGAATTTAATAAGTTAAAATGAAGTACACTTCACTAAAGATCCCCGTGGTCATTTCATTTTTCGCCGAGTATAGTTTGAAAAAAGGCAAAAAGGAGAAAACAATTCAAAAAGTGGGGTCGAGATGGGAAATTAGTGTCCGAATAGAAGTCATGATAGCTCACGTGGTAGAGCAACGCTGTATCCAGCCAAAGGTCGTGAGTTCGAATCTCGCTGGTGACAATGGCTTTTTTATTTCAACTAAAAACCTTAACTAATTAGTTAAAAATGTTCATAAATATTAAATAATTTCATATTTGTTTATTAATCATAATTTGCTATTTTAATTATATCAATTAACAATTTTTTTATGTACGATTTTTGATTGAAATGAAAAAATTAATGTCACCATGGACACACACGCTACTAATTTTTTATTAACTTCATTTCAATTTTGTGACTTTTTGAGCAAATGTAATTGAATTTTCACGTTGTTAGTTTTTATTGACAAATAAATTTCTCTCATTTATCATTATGACCTTACAATCACAGGAAAGAACGTGTGAGAAACAGTACAGCTTATTCAAAAGTCAATCAAAGAAAAACTTAAGATCTACTCGTTCCTTATATTACAACTGTTTTCTAAAAAAGTAAATTTAGTAAAAAAAACAAATTTTCTTATCAAAATCATGTGTTTTCGTGCACAAAAAGGCATTGGTGATGCCTGTGAATCTTTTTGAAAACTGATTCAATATTGCGAATCGAAATAAGAATCTCAAATTATAAATTGTGATAAAAGGTGGTTGTACAGAGCTCGGTTTGCTTATAAATTGGGTTTCGTTGACCGTTTGATAAAATAATTTCTTTTCAATTAAATTAGGTATTGGTTTGGATGAAAAAGTTAGTGTCATGAATTTGAACCCACGATTTTTGGCTAAAATACACCGCTGCTTTACCATCTAGTCACAATAGCTCAAATAGTTAAAGCAGTAGCGTATTGATCGACCCGCATGTGATACTAATTTTTCATTCCAACCATAAACCTTAGATTAAAACAATATTAATTTTAGACACAAGATTCATTTTTATTGATCTTGAAGTATCCAATTTCAATCCGTAGAACACCGACATTAGCCAACCTTATTAACTTTCACATTCAGACAGTAACAAATGTACAATGTACTCGTCCAATCTTCATCCGTGCTGGCAATCAGCTTTGAGGTTTTGGGCGGACGATGTACCTGAATATTAATCCGCCGGCGCCCTTTCTTCAGTGTCCCTTATGTGTTCTTATTGAAGTTTTGTAATTAGAACCGGGAACGGATGGGCCCTCCAGGTCCCTCGGGAACCAGACCTGAACCTAATTGACCCGGTAGCTGGGAGCCGCGAATATCATCCAACGGAATTCAAATGATGCAGTTCCTCCAACATGGGACCAATTTACATTGATGAGCATAATCGGGATTTTCTTTCAGACAAGGTGCAAACAACAGTTTATTTAGTTTGCGTTTTGTTTTACTTCATTTTTACCCACTTACCTATCACCTATCCAAGATTTATCATACTTACGTAATATTCATCATAATTTATCAATACAGACATCAACCAGCTTACAAAAATTACATTTTCATAATAACTTGCCTTTAGGAAGACTGTTGAAAATGATCGTAATTGCACGGAATCTCAAACGTCTCTAAGTTTAGATAATTTCTAGCAAAATATTTCCTGGGAATTTTTGATGCGATGAACTAACCACTTCTAAAGTGATTTGTCACAGTCAGAGATCTTCTTTACGAAGGAGTAAAATTTTTTTGCAATCTACCAACGTTTTTATCGTATATTCTATTGTCTCTATGAAAGATCTTTACTGTTTATTTCGACGCCAATTTGTGTCACATGGTTGTTTGTAGAGTTAGTATTGAATTATTAAATAAATCTTTATTTTCCTTATAATTTAAAAAATAAAGCTCATAATGCAATAAAAAATGAAAAACTGAAAATAGCAATTTTATATATTTTCATGTTTCCCTCGACATTTAATATTCTTTGAAGCAAAATTTAAATTTTTCAAGGTTGATTTTTAAATGTTGATGTTTGTATAATTATACTAGTATAAAAATTGTGGAGTAAACCGTAAATATTAAAGAAAATTTGTGTTCTAGGAATTATTTACCCAGCTTTAAAATCACGTGTTATAATTTTTTTTCAATTTTGGAAGATATAGTAATATGTGAAGTATACTCCGCTAGATGAATACAATATAAAACGCCGTGGAAAAGTTATTACGTCAATAGCGAAGTTTTTTGTAGGAGATATTTTATTTCTGCTTCCAAGGTGAAAACACGAAGATCCGAAAGTGGCCGGTTTTTCTCCTCGAAGGTTTGCTTGTTTTTCATATCCTTTTCCGCCAGCCGAGTATATGAGTGGGCGGGTTATTGGATATTAGAAGAACAAAATGCTCCGAGGAATCCGAACAAAATCGACGTTAAATTTTTATCAAAAACCCCCGTACAGCATCATTTGCTGGGATATGTTCATTTTTGTAAACTATCAAATTCACTAATAAATTTTGTATAGTTGGAACAAACATGAGTGAAAACGTACGTTTTTTTTACTTATGAAAAATAGTCACATTTTTGTATAGGACAGAAAGTTTATTTGTGTATCTAAATGATAGATAATTTTTAAAAACAGTTTCTCCTATGTAAACTACGATTTTTGTAATTATTACTCTATTAATTCAAATTTTAAATTATGTAATGTTATTGCGAATGATCTCATTTAGATCGTTCTCTTCGTTGATTAATTATAACGCGTCAATTAATATTATTTACTACAATGGCAACTTTTACAAAATGAACAGACAATTATTCTACTTTTTTTTTATAAATTTGTGATTATGTTTGACCCTTGTGGGTGAATACGATGACACTTAAAAATAATCTGCTTTTATAAACGAATATATTTGTTTTTCCCGTTTTCTTAAAATTTATATATTTCTGTCTATTAATGTTCTTGTTTAAAGTGAAAAATTTGATTCACTTCACGGCGCTAAGTACTACAGTTTCGCAAGACCGGCCATCATGATGGTCTAGCCTAATCACCGCGCCGCGATTCTGTGCCCTATCTTTTCGCTTTAAATGAGATGTAATGAAATAAATATTCGTTCTGCAAAGGGAAACGTGAATATTGATAATAATTAATAATAAACCGCGAATAGTAATTTAAATGAATCGATATGTAGCTGCAATATAATTAATAAAGCAAGATTTTCGTTTAAATTTGATGTTTCTACGGAATTCACTGTTTTCGTGGTCCGCTCAACCAATTAATATATCACAATTAATTAAGGTTTTTAGTTGAGATGAAAAAAAGTTAATGGCACGAGTGGGATTCGAACACATGACCTTCGGCTAGATACGCCGCTGCTCTACCACCTGATCTATCGTAAACTCGATCCACTCGGACATCAACTCCTCATCTCAACCTCACCATACGAATTTAATACCTAAACTGAAGTATTTTCACAAAAGCTATCCGTGGTTATTTCATTTGTAGCCGAGACTGAAATATATACACGACATTTGAAAAATGGCAAAAGGAGGAAAAACTCGTAATGTGAGGTTGAGATGAGGGGTTGATGTCCCAGTGGATCGAGCTCAAGTGGTAGAGCAGCGGCGTATCTAGCTGAAGGTCGTGGGTTCGAAAGCCTCTCGTGCCATTCACTTTTTTTTTTCATCTCAACTAAAAACCGTAATTTCTACAGAATGTTGTACTAGTGTTCTACATGAACAATTAAAAATTTGACCGAAATTGAATTTTTCACTCTCATTGGCACGGGATTCGCTCGATTACTCATGCAATTCATGTTGCATACCTGTTTGTAACTCTTGCAACCTAATGTTTAATCCTTAAAATCATTATAATCTTAAAAAATCAATAAGTAGAACCATCATTTTTAAACAGTTAATAGATGGAAAATACTCCAGTTTACAAAACCTGCCTTTCATGGTCGTTTCGATAATGATCGCTCCGTGAATTAGTGTTACTTTTTCCCTAATTATTGTTTTTATAATTGTACAACACTAATGCAATAGAATAAAAATACTTTCCCATCAAATATGTAATTTTTAATTAAAATGCTGAAACTTACTTTAATTGAGATGAGACGATCCATTTCTTGCCATGAACAATCCAAACAAATATTTTTTTTTTTGAAACGAATATATAAAAACATATTTAACTAATTAAGGTTCTGGTTGATAAAAATATCAGTGTCGCAAGGGGAATTCGAACCCTGACCTTCGACTAGATGAACTAAAAAACTATTGATTTAATAAGTTAAATAAAGTATATCGTCACTAAAGCCTTCATTTCATTGGCTAGCAAGAACCGCAAAAATATTTTTTTGGATAATTTAAATTTATAAAATCTTTCAATTTATGAAGGTTTTTAGTTAAGACAATAAAGGTCACTGTCACGAGTGGGATTTGAACGTATAACGGCTAGATACGCCGTTGCTCTACCACTTGAGCTATTGTGACGTCGACCGCTCGGACACTAACTTCTCATCTCAAACCCCACCTTTCGAATTAATTTTCCTTCCTGCCATTTTTCAAATATTGTGTAATATATTTGATTCACGAATAAAACAAATGAAATGTCCACGAAAAGTTTTATTGAATATAGTACGCATTCTTTTTCTCATTACATTTTATTAGATTTTGTGGTCCGCTTGACCAAATAAATACTTTTCAATTAATTAGGATTTTGGTGGAGATAAAAAAAAAATGGCAAAGAAGAGGAAAAATTCGAAAGAGTTGAACTGGGAAGTTGGTGTCCGAGTGGGTCGAAGTCACTGTAGCTCAAGTGGTAGAGCAGCGGAGTATTTAGCCAAAGGTCGTGGGTTCGAATCGCACATGGGACACTGATTTTTTCCTCAACCGAAACGTTAATTTAAAAGAATTCATTTGGTCAAGCGGATCACGAAACCTAATACAAAACAATATTTATCATAACATCTGTTTAATATTTAGTTCTTAAAAAATAAATGAGTCTGGACTCAAAAGGAAACCAATTTAATCGAATCATTGGTCACACAGGATCTGTATTGTATTTACAGGTTTATTTTCATTATTTCATTTCTTATTAAATTGCAGGTGCCTCCATTTTATTTAAGTTTATATCAAAACTGAACAAAGAAGGGCCGCTTTTGATCACATGAAACTCAAAAGTAATATAAATTAATTTTCCTTTAGTAACAATTGCCTTCTAGGAAACCAGGGGGCGTCAATTTTAATATTATTATTATGCTCCGCCTCTGAAAATCATCACTACCCCGTTTTATTACGGTATCATTCCTTTACTTTATTTCGAAAAAATTCACCATTATAAATCTAATATTTCACCTCTTTGCGCTCTATTTAATTAAAATACAAACGAGGGCGGCTGGCCATTTATCTTTCCGGCCTGAATTTTTTCCTGTCCACGCCAGACGGAACCGGTCCTTAACTGCTCTTAATTAAGTGGACTCACCCTCCAAAGGGGCGGACGAATAATTTTATGACTAAATTCCATTTTAAAATATTGTTACTTTAATGCTTTCCTTTTTAGACTTGCCTTGTAAATTGTACATCATGAATTAAAAAAAAGCTTCATTGATGTACAATTTCTGGATAAATATTCAAAAAACAAAGTTTTATTATTATAGTGTTTATTATTATTAAAATTCTTTCTTAAAACATTTTTTTAATATAGTTGAGCTACATTTCAAAGAAATAAAAAAATATTTTTTTTAAATTTCTGGTGATTAAAATATATTGACATAAAAGAATTTATTTGTTTCGTTAATGTAATTACCAAAAGATATTGAAGATGACTGAACAGGAATTTTCAAATGTTCCTGTTTTCCGGGACGGGAAAATTGTTTTCTAGACTTTGTTTAAAGAGTAGGAATGAGTGATAAAGTGAATCGAGACGGAAATTATACAAGGCCTTAGAATATTTTCGTTAAGGAAATATTCACCCTTCTACGTTACTTAAAAAAGGATATTTTACAATGAAACCTCCGAAAGGATTTATCTGCAAAATTAAATTTGACGGAAGGTTCAAAGTCTGGATTGTTGATAAAGCTAAAGGTTTTTTGTTTGCGATTTTACTCAACTTAGTGTTTAATAATTTGACTGTAAAGAATTGCTCATAGAATTTGTCCAAACTTCGTACAATTTGTCA
>CM077112.1:3551850-3567573 GCA_039619505.1 Cimex hemipterus | reverse complement strand
CATCCATCCACATCCACTATAGATTATCACAATTGACTTGTCAAAGGGACATGAAATATTCCATCTACCTTTACCTTTTTCCATTAAATTTACTATTCTACGTGGTCCACTTGACCAATAAGTGCCATTCAATTAATTTGGGCTTTTAGTTGAGATAAAAATGTCAGTGTCTCCAACGGGATTCGAACCCACGACCTTCGGCTTGACACGCCGCTACTCTACCGGTCGTGCTACGTGACTTCTGTTTACGATTTCTGTCTGAAGTCATAGACTGTGTTTAGGCACCTTTAAAATATAACCAGACATTTGTTTTTCTCTATCTCTTAAATATAAATGAATGTGTGAAAATATGTAAAATTGAATTATTCGAAAATTTTATTGAAAGAGGAATTTTTATTTTCTTAATCTGTCGGTTCATGTTACTTTATTGCTAATTGAAAACCATTTACCCTGATTTCGCATAGGGAATTGTTGTTCAATGAGGTTCTCTTCTTATGATTTATGCAAATGTCGATAAATCAAAAATTTGGTTGGATTCCTAAAAATATTAGTCTTAATAGGCTGTTTATCTAAGATATTTTAGTTCATGCACGGAAAGTTGACAAATTAAAAATAGGCGAATTATAATTTTCTTTTCGTAAAAAATAACTAAAATAGTAATAATTATTTGAGATGAAATTATTTGGAGTCCGGTTCATGAACTGTTAAACACGGAATTTTCCATCGGTTTGAAATAAATAAAAGATCATACGTATCTCACAAATATTGGGGGGAAAACAAAGATGCAAATCCCTAAATTTCCAATTTTATCCCACTCATTAAAATTCAGTGATTATCAAAGATTCATAACCTCTGATCGGTTTTTCAAAAGTGTTCCGACGTCGTCAATCAAATTACGAATTGCCCGAAGCGGTCCCAGAAATGAATTATGGATGGGCTATTCTCCTCTATTACAGTTTTTTCACAAAGTCCGACCCTCGCCGGACCGCAAATCATCGACAATTTCGTTTGCCGAATAATCCGGCACAAATCCGGATAATACATAGTTGTTTTATTTATGTTACTATTTGTTCTCTTGGGTCCAATGAGGCAATAACTGGAAAACCGCAAAAGGTGTCTTCCACCATTAAAGCATAATGTACAACCATTTTGAATTCGTTTTTGTTTATAAACCAATTAAAAATTAAATTTTTGAGATATTTAATAAACGTTTTTAAAAGAAATGAATAAAATTTTTCCTTATAACAAGAGCTAAGTATAATAATTATTACTAAAACAGTTAAACAACGTCTTGTATGGACACAGTGACGCCCTTGGTTTATTGGTTTATTCACGGGCAATGCGAATTTGCATTTCGATACAATTTCGAGTTCTGTTCAAAGTAAGTGGGTTCGCCGGGGCTGAATTTCAAGCCGTATGGGTAGATCAAAGGGAGGAAAAGCCCCCGATCCCATGTGCAATATGAACAAGAGACAAGATAACCTCCACTTCATTGCCAAGTGCCAGGCAAAACCGGAATCCTGAAAAGTCCTGGACTGCAAAGTGTTTGGTTTTTCCATTCCAGCATTTAGAAAATTATTAATATAAACTTGCGTATCACCTTTTGTTGGGGGGGGGGCTTTCGTTAATTTCAAATACCGATTTCCTTACACAATGTCCCACTGGTTCAATGTGGGAATTAATTTTAATTTTACAGATCTCAATTAATTTCAGAGAAGAAGAAGAAATCAATCATATATTGTTATTAAATTGAAGATAGTTATTCAGAAGATTTGACTCTCCTTCCCCTCTTTTAACTTTGAATGAAATGAACCTACGTAAAATTTGAATATATGACATGCACACATGTATACGGGTGAAAACGATAAATAATATGGTTTTATACATATATAAGATTATATTGTTATAAAAAATATAGAAAACAAAAATATTCTTACTTGATTAAAACATAAAACAAGATCAGATAAAATTAAAACTAACACTTTTCAATTGATCCGTATATAATTTAAATTAAACAACTTCTTAAATTACGCTCATTTGACCAGATCGTGTTATTTGATTGACAGAATTAAAACAAAATGAAAATTATTAAATTTTTAATGAAATTATTTCCTTTCATTAATATTGACCTTAATAACGTTACTCATGTAAAGACGTGCACGTTAACTATAAATTGAATTAACTTAACTAATAAACTTGCATGCAATAAAATAATAATAATAAAGTAAACTTAAGGAAGAAGAAAAATGGCGAAGCAGGTATGAAAATCGAAGATGTTAAGTCGCAAATCATAAAGCCACAGATGACGAAGAAGCGGAGTTGATGAAAAAAACCGGACAAAAATTACGACGAAGAAAATAGATGAGATAAAGACGATCCACAGAAAATACAGCCTGGTGACGTTACGGTATAAACCGGAGATTCCCCGATCTTTTCGACGGTGGTCCCTGATGGTATAGGGATGGACGACGGGACGGAGCGAAATCGATTTAATAATCGATAGGCCGTTGGACCGGAGATAGCTGTTCTGATTTCAAGTTTGCGTAAAGATTGGCCCTCGATGTCTCTTTCTGGTCCAAGGGTCCGCAATAACGGCTAAATCTTTACTTGTTTTTCCCGCTTAATCCGTTATGAACAACGTAATCAACAATTATTTGAGCTATTAAAGATTTATCCCCGATACATGTGTAGAATACTGACTAACTTAATGCATGCAAAAAACATAATCAAACATTAAATATATTTTTAAGATAGAGACGAAAAAAAGGGGGAAGGAAACTAAACTTCGCAATTTACGACAAAACATAAAGAAAATACGCGCCTTAACACCTTTTATATCATCCTCGTCATCTTCTTTTCAAACGTTTCAACTCTATCAACTCCATACATAAATCCCTCAAAAATTACCACAAATTTAGTGTATTACAAACAACTCTTACCGATTGTCTTGCAAAACAGCTATCCTCAGATACATTTTCTCAGCGAAAGAGAAAAACAACACATACGCACATATTTTTTTATTTTAAACGTGTCTCCTTCGTCAATGGCATATTTCTTAATCGCTTCCAATAATTGTTTAAAAATATATTTATTTAATATCCCAAGAACGAAACAGCCACTATTAAACAATGGATTACTAAGTTTAAATTAATAGTGTATGTCATGTATCCCTTCGAGAGTTGAGAAACAAGTCCCTATCGCCAAACTTGGTGTGGTTTCCTCGTTGCCCCTTCTCATGACACCGATTCCGGATTCGATAACCGTATTGTAGCGTTAAACAATGCGTTAAAAAGAAAATAACCATATTTGTTCATATAAAATGCTATTCATTTATCTTTTCCCCTTACCCTGAGTTGTTCAAAGTTGTAGAAAGTGAAAAACCGAATTCTACTTAAATCAACTATTAAATAAATATTTCTTTAATATTTTTTTATTATTAGAATAAGAAATGATTTTTTTGTGTATTTTGAAAACCAATTTAATTCCTTTTCACTAATTTTCGTGGTCCACTTAACCAATTTTTCATTCTTTCAAATATTGCAATTAATTAAGGTTTTTAGTTGAGACAAAAAAGTCAGTGTTCACGAGCGTCATTAATTGAAAGATATTAATTAGACAAGGGGACCACGAAACCAAATAAAAAGTAGTAAGCAAAATGAAGTATATTTCACTATGCTGCCCTTGGCCATTTCATTTGTCACTGAGAATCAAATAAATTACTCGGCATTTTAAAAATGGAAAAAAAGAAGGGATTTTAAAAAAGAGGAGTTGAGCTGGGAAGTTTGTGTCCGGGTAAATTGAGGTCACGATTGCTCAAGTGGTAGAGCAGCTGCGTATCGGGCCGAGGGTCGTGGGTTCGAATCCCGCTCTTGACACTGACATTTTATCTCAACTAAAAACATTAATTAATTTAAAGATATTAATTAGTCAAGCGGACCACAAAAACTAGTGAATTTAATAAGTTAAAATGAAGTGTCATTTCACTAAAGCTCTTCGTGGCCATCAGTTGCAGAGAATGAAATAGATCACACGACATTTGAAAAATATGGAAAAAAGGAGGAAGAATTAAAAAACAGTGGGGTTGAGATGGGAAGTTAGTGTCGGAGTAAATTAAGGTCATGATTGCTCAAGTGGTAGAGCAGCTGCGTATCTGGCCGAGGGTCGTGGGTTCGAATCCCGCTCTTGACACATCTCCTATCTCAACTAAAAACATTAATTAATTGAAAGATAATTCCTTTTAGTTTTTATATTTTTGAATGAACCAAGATTCACACATACACTAAAACGGTTACAAGTAGTAAAAAAATTAAATAATCTTTTAAGAGAAAAAAAATTATCTTTCCATGTCCCTCTAAAAACACATTATACACTGCATTAATTTATACGATTTTTTCCTATTTTATTGAGGTATATATTTTTTGAAAATTTGGAGATCTGAAGTATGTGTTATAATAGGTCCAACATATTTTTTCAATTATATTTTTAATTAGGCTCGACATTTCTTTTGACATATTTTCTATTAAATGAGAATATTTTATTTATAATTTTTTAATTGTGGCTCATTAAGGCTAGACGTTGCCAAGGCGCTCATCACTGTAAAGTGAAGGTCCCGTGTGCATATCCAGCTGCCTTCCATTCGATCCGCCATAATTACATTTTTTTTAAAACACCTACACGCAAAGGTTGTAACCTCATAGTTTAAATACCTACATCAAAAAATCCTCAAATCAAAAGTTCTACCTCCTTCTGAAACACGATAATATAATTTTGGGTAGAATATTATGCCAACGAACTTTTCTATTTTGTAAGATTTTTCCAGGGTTTTTCCCTTACGTACGTACTTCAGCACTGCATCCTTCTTAATAGAAATATCAGGCATGCTTTATTCACATTGAATCAAGTCGCCTTACTTATACTGACTTTTTTCATAAATCTTTAATGACATAATTTTGAATATGTTTTAAACATATATATCTGTTAAAATTGTTAAATTAAACTAAATAAGTTTACCGCAACTTTTTCTGGGCACTTGCGGTATCAAAACTGTACGAGATGCCATCATGGTCATTTCACTTTTTTGTCGTCTGCTTCGTCTAAATATGTTAGTTAAATATTATACATAAATATTTGTATTTATTTTTGATAAATAAATAATTAAAAAGACGACATGAAAAACTTATGGAATAACAATTACACCCCTAGAAAAAGATCCGTACATTGACATCGAATGCAGGAATGAGAACATGTCCTACAATTAGCATGGAAAAAATATTAGAACTAACTCCCCTAGATCATATGGTAGAAAGTACAGCACAGAAAACCATAATCAACCTCATTAGGGAGAAACCTCCAACAGGAATAAAACTGAAATGGAAAGATAGCAACAAACTATGGAAAAATCATCCATCACTCATAGCTCCTAGGGATGACATGAACAGGATGTTTGAATTCAATCAAAAATTCCGATTCCAATTTAATCTAAATAAAGGATACAAAAACAGGAACATAGCTATCATGTCAGATAGCCAGGGAGCCATCAAAGCACTAAGCTCAAACATCATTCGTTCAAGAATGGTGCTGAACTGCAAAACAAAACTAAACATATTAGGTGAGCAGAACAAAGTAAGCCTCTGTTGGGTCCCAGGACACATGGGAGTAGAAGGCAATGAGAAAGCGGACACCCTCGCAAGAGAAGGGGCAGCTACACCGCTAACAGGACCCGAACCCTTCTGTGGAATAGGAATCCACACTATTAACGATTATCTCAGACAGAAGGACAAAAAGAAAATAAGGGAACTCTGGAATTCATTTATTGGAGATAAACAATCCAAGAATTTTCTAACCAATTTCAGAAAGAAAGAAATCACGGAATGCGTCAAAGGAGGCAGGAATAGACTGCGAATCCTAACAGGATTCCTAACAAGACACTGCAGACTAAATGGACATTTTAAAAAAATGGGAGTAAACCAAGATGGCACATGCAGATTCTGCAAAGAAGCGGAAGAAACGCCAACACATCTACTAACAAACTGCGGAACAACATTAGCCCGCAGGGGGAAGTGCTTTGGGATGTACAATGTGACCATAGAAGAGCTTCAACCAATAAAACCGGGCCTACTAATCAAGTTTCTTGGTGAAATAGGACTCACCGATGAGCTCTAGGCAGAGAACGGGGGATACAATAGCTCTTGAAGGGCGCAGTATACACACCCTGAAAACCTTCAATCAATCAATCAATTGACATCGAAAGTTTTACCTCCGTCTTTGGTCGTCATATCCATACATAAAAACATTTTAAAAAAATGAGCCAAGAAATTTCGTGGATTTTGTGTTCCAAGCTGAGGTGTCAAACATGGAAAGATTATAAAACAGCATAAGAAAGCCAAAATATTTCCTATTAAATCAAGTAGGAACGAAAGAAAATCGATAATCCCAGTTTATTACAACATATTCGGTAAAATCTTAGAAAAATCGCAACTGTACAAAACAGCCACTAATGGGGCAGTACATTCTTTCACATTTTATAAATCACAACCTTCTAATTATTTATGTTTTTCTTCGTGGCATCAGTCTTCATCAGATGAAAAAATAGCAAAAAGCGTAAGAAAATGAATCAAGAAATGTGATTTTTTTTTGTCCTAGTTGATATGTTAAACAGGCAAAGATTTATAAAACAACGTAACAAAACCAAAATGTTCCATATTAAATCATGTAGGAACCAAAGAAAATTTATTATTCCAGTTTATTACGAAATATTCAGTAAAATTTTAGAAAAAACATAACTGGACAATATAACCACTAATGGAGAAGTACAATTGATATAAACAACGTTTGATTTTCGTAAAACTCATAATTAACTTTTTCTTTGTAAGTAAATGTATTATAATTTATTTTTTCAGGCTTTCAGATGTTGTAATCCTACCTGAATACATTCGTTCAAAAATAAACGCATTTAAAATAGTTCAATGTTCATGATTCTTTCACATTTTTTAAATCAAACCCTTTTAATTATTTATGTTTTCCTCGTGGCATCAGTCTTCATCAGATGAAAAAATAGCGAAAAGCATAAAAAAATGAATGAAGAAATGTGGATTTTTTTACTCTAGTTGATATGTCAAACAGGTAAAGATTTACTAAACAGCGTAAGAAAGCCAACATATTCAATATTAAATGAAATAAGAACCGAAGAAAATAACCCAGTTTATTACAAAATATTCAATAAATTATTTAAAAAATCATAAATGGACAAAATAGCCCCTAATGAGAAAGTACAATTGAAATAAACAATAATCGATTTACGTCTATATATATATATATATATATATATATATATACATCCAAAATGTTTTTAAAATAGGTCAATGTTTCTGATTTGTTCACATTTTCTTTTTATCAAAACCTTCTATTTATCTCTGTTTTTATTCCTGGCATCAAACCTGATCAGATGAAAAAATAAATTGTGCAATTTTGTAAATAAGGGCATAATAGTTCAATCATTTTACAAAATTGCTGCAGCCACGCATGGTAAATTATTAATGAATATTATCTCACAAATAGTGGCTGTTGATGCGCTGGGATTAGTTTCAGCGTCTAATGAATATCACCCCAACCGCCCAAAACATAAGGTATAATCTAATCTGATCCAATTTCAGGCTAGGAAAGATGGCTCCAAACAAAAGCCCTCTGTAAGGTTATAACAAAAGGGACCCGGCCCTCTATAAAGCCCGGCCAACGCTTTATTACGCCTTCCATTCTTCTACAAAACATTTGGAACAAAAGAAAAAATTCGGCCAAACTTTGTTACGCCCTTTTTTTCCACTCCACACTTATAATTTTTTCTTTATAAGAAATGTTTTTATTACTTACAACTTAATTGCCTCCCGAACTGCAAAGTCCCTAAAACATAAAAATAATATATTAATACAAATTATTTAAAATACAATCTCTAAAATATAATGACTACGTTTAGAATAGTTAAAATAAATTTCATCGATCGAAATAACAACGTTGTTGTTAGAAACTTAAGTAGTAAAGGATCATCTAGAATTTGAGATAAATCCGGATGGTAAAACGACGGACCAATTTGTTCTGTTCCAAATTTGCCAACGATAGTGGCATGTTTCCGTGGGTGGCCCCGTTTTATTACATCTGTCAGATAACAATCTTATCTTTCTTCTGTGTGAGGTTATTTAGCTGTAGCGAAAGAAAAGAAAATGAGGTCGAAGGTTATTCTGTACTAAAGCTAAAACCAGAAAAAGTTAAAAGCTAAATGAAGTCAATAAACCAAGAACGCAGTTTCTGAAGTAACGATATTACACTTGCCAGCAAGTCAGCTTGAATTTATTCCTAACATTATGTCCACTTAGCTGCAAAATATATCAACAATTACTTTATATTCCAAGATGGGGATGCTTTAAAAAAATAAGTTATACTTTTTTCTCTATTTTTTGTTTGTTGAGATTAATAGAACATTAGCAGAAACATGAATGCAATGGTATATTATGGACAATAAATGTATTCAAATTGTGATGAGCTTAATAAAAGATGTAAGATGAGAAACTTTTTCTACTTCTTTTTGTATAAATAATTTATTTATAGTTTATACATACAAAAGTACCTATTACAAAGTATATGGTTGTCAACCGACCCTATGGAAACAGGTTATGAAAAACCTGTCATCCCGAGCTCTTAATGCAAAAATTTGAGTATGACCTTGACGGATATTCAGGATTGTATATGAAGGAAATGGTTTAGACAGTAAAATAACCATGGATCGAAGAAATATTGTAGTACTTAAAGAAGCGAGAACAGATCAGTTTTTTGACAATAGAAACATTCAGTGAAGTAGTAAAAAAGGTTTGACGATTTTTCTGACAGCTTTTGATTGAAAGTGAAACGTGGATAGAGATAGCTTGGTTGGTATGAATTCCCTAATTTTACGTGGTCCGCTTGACCAATTAATATCTTTCAATTAATTAAGGTTTTTAGTGGAGATAAAAACTCAGTGTCATATTGATCTTCGGCTCGAACCTACGCCGATGCTCTACCACTTGAACAATCGTGACATCGATCCACTCGGACACTAACTTCCCATCTTAACCTGACATTTTCTATTTTCCCTCCTTTTTGCCATTTTTCAAATGTCATGTATTTGATTCGCGGTGACAAATGAAATAGCCATGGAAAGCTTTAGTGTTGTTCATTGAACTGGTTAAATTCATTATACTTCGCGGTCTGATTGATCAAATAACATCTTTCAATTAATTAAGGTTTTTAGTTGAGATAAAATGATCAGTGTAGCGAGCGGGATATGAACCCACGACTTTCTGTTTGATACGACGCTGCTGTACCACTTGAGCTATCGTGACTTCGACCAACTCGTACACTAACTTCTCATTTCAAACCCCACCTTTTTTTAAAAATTTTTCCTCCTTTTTGTCATTTTTCAAATGTCGTGTAATTTATTTGATTCATGACGACAAATGAAATGGCCACGGAGAGCTTTAGTGTTGTTAATTGAACTTGTTAAATTCATTATACTTCTTGGTCCGATTGAGCGAATAACATATTTCAATTAATTAGTTTTTATTAAGGTATTGGTTTTGATATAAATGTCAGCTGGATGGTCTTGTACAAAATTTGTCGTGTTGCGACTGCCAAAAAATTTAAATCCTCAAAGTATTTGTAACTATCCGATTAATTTATCAAGTATTGTGAGGGGTACCACAGGTGAGTCAGCTATCAAGAGAAGTAATAATTTGGCTCAGGTTTTTAGTGATTTAATATAATTCAGGTTTGAAGAAAGAATAGTCGTGCTAGAGGAATAGAAAAGCCCTTATTGTAAATGATAGACAGGATGGGAACTAAAATGCCTCCCTGTAGGATAGCGAATTTTATTAGACTGGCATCTAAATACTCTTTTTTTTGACCTGCTGTCCAACCACACCGCAAAATAAAGTAATAATCAGCTGGCAGAAAGAGATTATTTGATAAAAAATTGGCAGAAGTTAGATGCCATGAAAAACATAAGTCACGACCAGAAATACACGTAAACACAGTTTTTGGCTCGACTATAATTCAGGTAAAATTATTGGAAACTAATTTGAATCATCTCTGCAACTTGGACTTTAATCCTACAGAAAGAGAATTCATTTCTCACTTTTCTAATGTTAATTAGTACTTATGTATGAAATTTTTTTAGAATCAAAAATTAAATGTAAACATGTAAAAAACTGCTGATTTTTTATTTTTAATTATTCAGTTTTTTCATTTAGAATTGCTGGTATTTTAGGTTTTTGTGGTATTAAATTTCATAAAATTATATTATATAATTTATTATTATTTGTTATTACAGTAAAATTATTTAAAGAAGTGCAGCGTTATTGATCTAAATTTTTAAAACGGGTGTCATAGGAGAAATTTGCATAGAATATATGCATTTTCACGATATTCCAAAGTTTAGTCGACCGTGTTCACTTCATTGATTATGTATGGTTCATTCATCCACTTTGTAGGCCGACTTTGCTAAAGATTCATTGAGATTCCGTTACAATTTCAAAAACCAGCAATCACAATTTGGGAGAAACATTTTGAGTACAAATTCGATTTTTAAATCAAATTAATAACACGTCAATGGATCTCGTTTGTTTATTTTTTGTTAATAAGCTATGTTTTTAACTTATCTCTTACTTGTTAGTAAATAACGTTGTGCTAGAAAATAACATATATTGTCAAAATAAAATCTACATCATAGATATAGTAAAGTACACATCTGCACGGAAACACTTTCTGCCCTGAAGATGATGTCAATAAAGATCGAAACGTTGGCACTATAAAGATGAAATAATCATTACTTAATGACCACTAGAAACCAACTACAGTAAAGTACCATTCATTTATACATTGCATCTCTATTTTTTCCAAGCTATTTTATACATTGTTTTAAATAGGCAAACCTATAAGGATTACATTTTTTAAAATTTTTTTGTAGATGACGTACCATATATAATTATAATTTATAATATATTCGTACAAAACTTTTATAAAGGGAGTGAATGTTAGCGGTTGATTTTTATTATTGGGGTAGTGAACATCTTGAAGACACAAACATTCGTTTTTTTTTTGTTTTTTTTTTCAATTAACAACAAATGGTTTTGAACAGATTGAAACAAGTTTTAATAGTTTTTAAATTATTTTTTGAAATGTTCCAAAACATGATTGACTTTGCCTAGGCATCCTTTACGCTTTACTCTTACAGACATAATTTAATTTAAATTTAAATTTGAATAACTGTAAATTTTAAAACTGTTAAATTAAATGTTTATTGATTTTTACAAAAATTGAGGAGTACCAATGATGATACTGCATCAATTCGATAGTTTTCTTGGTCCGCTCGACCAATTAATGTCTTTCCTTACATGAAGGTTTTTAGTTGAAATGAAAAAATCAATCGCACGAGCGTGTTTCGAACCCAGGAAATTCGGCTGGATACGCCGCTGCTGTACCACTTACGCTATCCACTCGAACACTTAACTTCCCATCTCAACTCCACCTTTTGAATTTTCACTCCGTTCGCCATTTTTCAAACGGCGTGTAATCTATTTGATTCTCAGACAGGAGGACAAAACGAAAATAAGGGAACATTGGAATTCGCTTATTGGACACAGACAATCCAAGAATCTTCTAACCAATTTCGGAAAGAAAGAAATTACAGAATGTGTCAAAGGAGGCAGGTATGGACTGCGAATCCTAACAGCATCCAATCCTAACAGGTAACTGTAGATTAAATGGGCTTCTAAAGAAAATAGGAATAATCCAAGATGGCACATGCAGATTCTGCAAAGAAGCAGAAGAGATACCAACACATGTACTAACAAACTGCGGAGCAACATTAGCCCGCAGGAGGAGGTATTTTGGGATGTACAATGTGACCATAGAAGAGCTTCAACCAATAAAACCGGGCCTATTAATCAAGTGTCTTGATGAAATAAGACTCACCGATGTGCTCTAGGCAGAGAACGGGGGATACAATAGCTCTTAAATGGCGCAGTATGCAACACCCTGAAATATCATCGTCATCAACGTGATTGAATGATAAGAACAATGCTGCGATGTTAGTTTTTAAACAAGTTTGGTCAATTTCCTAATGCGGTAACACATAAAACACTCGAAGGAAATTAAGTGACCCATTCAAATAAAATGTCAGTTCTTTCAGAGACAACGGCGGAAAATCAACAATGCAGCGTACACAGTAGAATCAAATAGACAAGAAGCAAATTTGAATTTAAAACACAACTCACAAATTGAACGAAAACCCAACGTACTTGAAAACCTACATTTATGCAAACAAAACATTGAAATGAAATGTACAAACCATAAGCCTTGCAAGGACAGGACAGGCAGTTGTTCACTGAAGAAGAAGCGCAGTGTCGAAACGTTGAATGAGTGAAGATGGACCGAATCGAGTTCTGGTTCCGCATGACAGTACGTTTTGTCTGTTTGTCAAAAGAAGCTCCAAAGGTAAGCCGGTATTCGAACTCAGAACATGGAAGAGCTTCAACCAATAAAACCGGGCCTATTAATCAAATTCCTTGATGAAATAGGACTCACCGATGTGCTCTAGGCAGAGAACGGGGGATACAATAGCTCTCAAAGGGCGCAGTATACAACACCCCGAAATATCATCATAATCATCAATCTATTTGATTCTCCGTGACAAATGAAATTGCCAGAGAAAGCTTTATGAAGATATACTTCATTTTAACGTATTAAATTCACTTAATATTTAATTCATTGCCAAACGGACCACGAATATTGGTGAAATAAATGCTCCGGCTGAGAGATTTTTCCTAATGTAAGGCTTCACACAACACATATTATACATGAAAACCTGATGTTGAAAATGAGTACTTGTGTGCCCAGCTCGAAGTCGAGATCAATCGCATTGGCTTTAAAGAACGTGATTTGTGCAGACATGGAAAAGCTCGATATTTAAAGGGATAAAATTTTAAAACATGTTTATTGGTATTGCATTTTTTTCTGAATTAGGTATTAAACATCTTATTTTTACAACCAAACTTGGTATGAAAATATGAACAAATTTAAATACTTTGCGTAAATTTTGTCCATGGGTGTAAATGAGAACAAATATTCTAGTTCAAAACTAATTATTCTTTTTAAATTGAATGAATTTTTTCAACCACAATTTACAGCATACATGGCCAAATACAAAAACTTCGCAGAACCGTATTTTCAAAACTTGTACCAATGTAGGGAGATTTATTTCATATCAAAAAAATTAGTCCTCCATTGTTTTAAAAAATTACTCGAATCGATAATACATTATAATTTGATGCAAAAAAAAAATAAAAATTCTCCTGAAGAAAAATACCTATCAAAATTGAAATTCATCAAGTAGAAAACGGTTAGATGATTGTGGAATAACCATCGAGGAGGTTCTTATTTAGACCCTTTTCTTAGCACCACTTAATTCTTTTTTATTTAAGATTTGCGTTTATTCGACAAAAGTTTGGTGAGAAGTTTTGAATGTTATGACCATTTTCGGTTCGGCCGGGCTGTTAATTGGAGGGCGATTTCACGAAAATAAGCGTTTACCAGCGCGCCCTCTGTTTGAATTCGATTAATCGAAGCCGGCCGCTCACTTGTGGTTATTAGTGTGTAAAACTCCTGATCGAACCGTATTCGCCCGGCGCCCTAGTCGTTTTCTGACTTTTTCTTTTAGTTTTTCCCCCTTGTCTCTTCGCCTCTTCCTGGTAACAGCCTTCAGCATTTTATGCTGACGATCACGACAATGCCAGACGAGGTTACCGAAACATAGAGGAATCTCTGTTCGTGTGGAGTGAACGGTGAATTACCTTATTTACGTTAATTCCTTAACGCAAATTTTCACCGATTATAGTTTTACCCTTTATTTTTGTTTGATATTTACTCAGCTACAATGTTAGCTTATTTTCGATTTATCCTAATAATATATTTGGTAGAATTACTCTAAACTGTGTCCAGTCACTCGTATTGTATTGTACGTTTCACCGACACAAATTTAATTTTCATTTTTAGATTATTTAGCATGGTGTAGCATTTTATAGTCTATGCTTCTAATCCCATAATTCCAAGTGAAGCATTGATAGTCGTCAAACTGTCATTTAAAAATAATATATAATTAATAACTTTGGCTAATAGTATTTGATAAACAAAGTACATAAATAGATATCGAA
This sequence comes from Cimex hemipterus, assembly GCA_039619505.1. Classification (NCBI taxonomy): domain Eukaryota; kingdom Metazoa; phylum Arthropoda; class Insecta; order Hemiptera; family Cimicidae; genus Cimex; species Cimex hemipterus. The sequence goes on along the minus strand of CM077112.1, from coordinate 3,553,339 downwards.
AAAAAATGTGGAGGTCGTTTCAAATTTAAAATTTTGCAAAGTAAATAATTATAGTTTCTGCAATCCATTTTGATAAAACTAATAAAACTACACGTGACAAAAATCTAATCAATTGTCAAATGAAATAAATTCGTATAATTTCATTGGATTTTTCTATTTTGAAATTGTGAGGGGGCGAATCGGGCTTTCGTGTCATCCGAGAGAGTGTAGCCCTGGGACGGCAAGTTTATATAAATTAGAATTTCAAAGAGATTAGACCGGTGCGGAAACGGATTCAGACGGACACTTTGTCTACTTAGCCAACTTGTACTCCCTGAAGACTACTTATAATGAACAGGGGACGTAATGAAGTAGTTCCCGCTAACGGGACTCCCAGGCCCGGAGAAACAACGGAGCTCCCGTGTAATTTGCGAGAAAGATGCCCATCCATCCGGCTTTAGAGCTTCATACCCCGGAGCACAACTATGACTTCATCATTTGCTAAATGCCACCTCGTCGATTCGTATTCACAAAGGATATTCCGCCCTGGGCATTTTGCTCGATAATTAGCAAACCTCCCTCTGGAAATGTCGGAACGACGCAGCATTAATGACATCTAATTTGACCTCAATTAATATTTACCTGAGAGACTTCGATAATGATAGGACGATGAGAAACATGCATGGGATAAAAATTTATGTAAAACATTGTGATTAATTAAATTAAAATTACAAAAAAACTTTATTTTTTATCAATCCATAAAATACATAAATTATTTAATTTATGTATTTATCCCTAAATTCATTGAATTGATTTCGTTTTACAAAAAAAATTAAAAAGAATATTGTTCAAATAATATGACTTATTTGGCTTTATAAATGTTAAATTTGTAAAACATATTCACTAAATTACTCCATATTTATCATTGTATTGAGCAATAACAATATAATTTTGTAAAAGGTTAAATTAACGTAAGATTATTAGTAATCGGAAAAGAAATTGTATTGCTGTCATCCGAAATTGAATAAATAATAAAAAAAACGTGGTGTTAGTCACGTTCAGGACAACCCGATTAAACATAATAAATTTATATTTTTATTTTCTGAAAGTGTAACAGTGAGATAATGATGTAAGCCGTTAGAGTGTGTGAGTAATAAAAAAGTTTAGTTGTTTATTGCCAAAAGGTAAGTACCAAATTGAAGCTGTATTTAATATAAAATGTTTTATTAATGTAACACACATATATTTTTTTGATAATTTTTGTTGACATGAAGATGGGATTAAGGAAGTGTGCCCTGAATGTATTGCAGACAAAATAAAGAATAGGAAAAAAAAAACTGTCGTTCATTATACTCGCTGTTTCCAGAAAATAATAATATAAATATATTTTGTTTCACACAGGTTTCGGTAATGGTCGTTGGACAAAACCCGCACGACCGGCGGGTCTTGTGGAAGTGTTGCACGAACACCGTTTCATATATATCTAATATGTGTTTATTTTTTTTTTTTT
>CM077112.1:3529308-3546850 GCA_039619505.1 Cimex hemipterus | reverse complement strand
CTAAGCGAAGTTTTACAATTAAAAAAATTTTCTTTGACCACGTGACAACCACCAAGAGAACAATTTGCAATCTGGCAAATCTGGAAAACGATACTATTCTAAGACCAGAGATCTTTTAAGGAAAATTATTTTCACAACTTAGAAGAATCATAAAAATAAAAGACCTTTTAAAATAGACGCACGGTATATACCACGATAGCCATCTCCCATATTTGGGTTAAAGTAAATTCAGACCCTATTTACTAACATTATTTTTACTTTTACTAAATTAGCTTTCTAAAACTTCATTTAAATAATAACTAAAACAAACATAGAAAAATGATGAAAAAATTCTTTCAGCATTGTTATTGGTAAATGTATGCGAAACGAAACTAAAAATCAGCCATTCCGGCCATGGAAGATCAAAAACCAGCCCCCTAGTGAAAAGAGTGTCAGAAATTCTCAACTAAATATTTTTTTACTCGCATGAAGCAGGAAGAAATCTCACTCATCTTTAATATATAGATTTTTGTAAATTACCAAATTATGGCATGTACAGAATAGAGGCTGTTTGCAGACCGTTCGCCTATGTACACTCTAAATATTAAAATTACAGTACTTTCAGTTTACTACAATGAAAACTTTTTAGAAGTATTGAAAATTAAAATATATTTAATAAATTTTATTCAACCACTGCTCAACTTTCAACCTCAAACTTTTGACAATTAAGTCTACCGAAATATTTTAGTGAATTTATATTAATACAATTCGACTTGAAATTTAAGTTCACATTTTACGTTGTTGAGAAGTATAAGAATTATTTATTTAGAAAGTTTATTTTTCCATACTAAGATTGTATTTGTGTGATGAATGAAACGAACACAGAGCGAACAGGCTCTTATACCCCTGGAAATGGGAATTTCACCCTGGTTGAAGTAATAAATTTGTCCGTTCTGGAAATTATAATTAAGTAGGAAGAAGATTTCGTGCGATTTTTTGCGCGTGCAGAGTTTTATTGTGTGTGAATCTAGGCTACTTTACATTCTTTTGTTGTACTTTAATGATGAGAATAAATAGACTTGTTCGGAAAATACGAATCCAAAAACTATGATTTCCATAGTCAAAAATTATTCAGTAAATCTATACCACCTCATACCATAAATAGGATATAGAACATATACATATATACAATCACATAGTTTATTTATTTTAGAAATGTTTGAGAACGAATAGTGAACACTTTTGTCTTCCAGGGTTAAATATCTATTTTTTTAAGTACTTGATTTGACTATGTCCATGGTTAAACAAAGCACATAAGTCATGGAGTTTGGTAAAAACAAAAACAAAAAAAAGTCGTATTTCACTTTACAATTTGTCAGAACCCAAATTAAATTTTCTATTTTCTCTTTTATAAATGAGTTACCGATTAATAAAACTAAAAAATGAGGCATTGCATTAAAAAACAATACGTTTCATGCGTCCCCTTATTACAATTTTAATGTTTATTGGCTTTTAGCAGGGATGAGGGCTAAGAAAATATTTTCAATTAATTAATATTTATGAAAGATATTGGTTGACATAAAAAATCAATGTCAAGAGAGGGATTCGACGCTACGACCTTCGGCTAGATTACGCCACTGCTCTACCACTTGAGCTCGATCCACTCGGACACTAAATTCCCTTCTCAACCCCACCCACTTTTTGAATTTTCCCTCCTTTTTGCCTTTTTTCAAATGTCGTGTAATTTATTTGATTCTCGACGGCATCGCTTGTACGACTTTTGATTGAATCTTTTTAATTTATTTCAACCAAAAGCCTTACATAAGCAGATTTATTTAAGGATGTTTAATGCCCCTACAATCAATATTTGTTTTAAAGTTGAAAAAAAAAACACATAGTGAATGGAAAACAATTAACAATTTGCGCAGATTTGGCGAGAGAATTAGTGAATCAAAGTGAAAAATTCAAATGTATTTTTTAATTGTCAATTAGTAGAGTTTAATTGGAAATAAACATTTCAAAATCCGATTCACCCAAGCTTGAGCGATAACAGTACATCAGGACGAGCACACAAGGCGTTCGCTAATGAATTTCTCCAGCTACAGGGAGTTAAATGGAGTCGACAGTATTTATTGGCCGAGGGAAACCTCAGCGGGACAGAATTGAGTAGAAAGCTTAATTGAGAATTTACCACTCCAATCGCATCGGGCCGAACGGGGCTCTTCCTCGCCTCATAAACGACGATTGGACTCATTTCACTGCCATCCTAATGCAGATCGGTCAAAGCTTCATTCATTGCCAGAAGTCCCGTTCCCAAATGAGACCACTGTACTGTAGCCCTCTTTTAAACCGTCAACTTCTCCCAAAACAAAACTTTACCAGTTTCAAAATGACAAGGTCCATTTTTTTAAATAAAAATTCTTTAACTTTATATTATTGATCGTTCGGTTTGCTAGGCACAAGTCTAGCAAAATTATTTTTCTTAAAAATTACGTAAATTCAGATTATAAATAATCCTTCGCATACAATTTATGCTTGTGGGTAAAATATGTTTGAAAGGGAGAATAGAAAAAACTGTTTCTTGTCATTTATGCTATATTAAACTCATAAATTCGGTACGACTCATTTTTAATAATATAAGCAGATTTTGTATTTTTTTTAGCAGTTTTAATCGCAAGGACAGCAAAATTTATGAAAATAAGTTTTGAAAAAAAGAACAAATCTCTAAAAGGGATTTCGCCAATTTGAAATAAAAACAAAAATAGAAAAAAGCACGGTTCTCAAGTCATGGTATCTGTGAATTAAAGTCCGTTGTCAAGACTCCAAATCACTTATTTCAATCATTTATCCTTTTTATGCAAGGTCTCGGATGAGATGAAAACTCTATTGTCACGAGCGGGATTCGAACCTACCACCTTCGACTCGATACGCCGCTGCTCGAACCACTTCCATCAACTCGGATACCAACTCCCCACCTTCCTTACAACCTTTCGAATTTCCCTCCTTTTGCCATTTTTCAAATGTGAAATCAGGAACTCAGCGACTTATGAAGGGGCCACGGGAAACTACTAATGAAGTGATATTTCTTTACGTATTAAATGTTAATCCATTAGTTTAATTAAACGAATTACTTGTTTCAATTAATTGTACTTTTTATGTAAGGTCTTAGTTGAGGTGGAAAATCCTGTATCAAGAGCGGAATTCGAACCTACCACCTTTCGTTCAATACGCCGCTGTTTTTACTCCTTGAAGCTTTCCTGAATTCGATCCACTCTCAATCTAAACCTACAACCTTTTGAATTTTGAAAAAAAAGGGAAAAAACAGTAGCGTATTGTACCGAAGGTCGTGGGTTAGTATCCCGCTCGTAACACAAGCTTTTTCATCTCAATCAAAACATTACGTAAAAATTACAATAAATTGACTTAAATTGAAATAAATATCTGCATTCATTATTGAACATTATTGCTTTAACCGTTATGAGTTAAGAGTAGTCCAAAATTACGACATGTGTGACATCTCTTACAAACATATGTCCCAAATAAATAAATAAATTAAATTAAATTAGATAAAAGTAATTAAAATTAAATCAATAATGTAAAATGAAATTAAGAAAAATAATTAATTAATTAATAAGAAATGGAAAAGGTTGGTACTAATGTAAACAAAATGAAAGATAAAGATAGAGAAGCTCAATATATATAAGTATTTTATTTTCGAGTTTATTAAGGATCAGGAAAAATATAATTTATTTTATTTTATAAAAAAAAACGGTGTATTTCGTTTTGAGTTTATTAAAGAAAATCAATAAATATTATTTTGTTTCTAGAAAGGATGTATATTTTATTGAATATTAATACAATAAAAAAATAAACTATCAAATTCGTTCTTTAAAAAATACCTCTGGGGCAAGTAAAACTAACTTGTTGGGCCTAAGCTTTAAAGAAGGAATTTAAACTTCATTTATCCACGGTTAGGTGACACATGTACGCCTCTCCTTAATTTTAATCTGGATCACGATCATTTCCCTTTAAACGCAACTTGCGTAAAAAAATATAATATATAAGTAGTAAAATTTTGTCTTAAATGTCATGGATGAAGTTATTTTTAAAAAATAAGGAAAACTTAAATTTTAATATTTTTTCACGTAATGTAACCCGTTAATAAAAAATGCGGGAAAATTCAAAAGGTGGGGCTGAGATGGGAAGTTAGTGTCCGAGTGGATCGAGGTCACGATAGCTCAAGTGGTAGAGCAGAGGCGTATTTAGCCGGAGTTCGAGGGTTCGAATCGCGCTCGTGACACTGACTTTTTTATCTGAAATAAAAACCTTATTAAATTGAAAGAACTTAATCAAAAATTTTCAATATATTTAATTCTGAAATGTAAATTGTTTATAATGCCTTATATCATTTCAATTATTCATTCAAGTAGTTTAGTAATGGTGTCAATGACGTATTAAATCAAAACGAAAACAATGTGCTGACTCAGCTATTTAGAAATTTCAATTTTTTTAGTTCAAGCAATAAGACCTGCATAAAATGTATCACTTTTCTGGCGATATAAAAAACAAATGGAAAATTAAACCCACGGTTTAAAAGTAAATCACAGGACCTGCATTGCGGATCGGAGAAAGTTGTGCATCAGCGCCACACTGCAATCTGCATTCATTCCGACCCGGCTTTCCAGATGGGCTGTTTGGGAATTCAATTTGCACCAAGTCTCGACTTAAAATATAAATAAAAAGAAAACCCATTTTCCTTGCTGTTCGGCAAACCAATATCAAATGGCAGAAAGATTGTGTCATGGTCCTTTAGTAGGGAAAGGCAAAGGGGGCTCTTGCGAGGGATGGGGGTTGTATTTGTCGATTTCTCGATTCGGAAGCGGTTTGAACCGCATCAAAAGCACATTGGGACACGCATCATAGCCCAATATACCCGTCGCCCTCTTTCGGCGACTTTTGCTTTAACACTAAATAGAGACGACTGCTTTCAAAAGGTATTACGCCCGACGGTGATGGAGAAAAAACACGCTAAACCTCCATTTCCCTATATTTTTAAATGAAAATTTTGTTTCATTTTTTCCACGTAGCTGGATTTATTTTTAACTAAATAAAAAATTCAATGGAATAAAAAGTAAAAAATGTACAACAAACAGCATATACAAAAAACCAAATCTGGCCTATTTTGCCAACCCGTGTGCCTAATTGAAAAATCTAATTTGATACCAACCCTCGGGAGAACGTTGTTTATTTTTAAGGAAAAAATATATCTGACGGAAATAGGCTTCATAAAAAGGAACAAATACACTTTAATTTAATGACTATGGTTAATGTGTGCTTCAACGCGCAATGGTGCAAACAATTTTCACACACCGTTTAACCAAATTGCATTTTACCTTATATTATTTTCCTCTACTCCTCGAGAAAAAAATTACTCAATTAAACTTTACATAAATTTTTATAGCAACGTAAGTTTATGTTATAAATGTCAATGTTTTTCTCAAATAAGAGTTTTAATTTCCTCTTTTTTTAGTTTTAATTTCGACTTCTTTCTGGCAAAAAGGAGATTTTAATTAAAACGTTTTTGGTCATTCTAGATCGAAAATATTATATTCGTGCTAATAAATTTTAAGAGCAATTAAAATACAATTTTTTTATTATGGTTACATGCAAATTACGAGAATATCTACAACTCGTTAGTTAATAACGAAATGTATGCAACTAAAATTCGTTGTGATATCTAGATGGCACCGGTTTAAAAAATTAGAAGGTTATAATTTGTTGCATAATAACTCATTGTTTGCTGCTAGAATGTAAGATATTTATTCATCTTGATGACGCTGGTGAAGTGCAACTTAGAAATGTCTAATTTAGCGTTGTTTTTGAAAATCTTCTAAGTAATTCTAAATTAAGGAAGCCGTTTGAAATAAATAACTACAACATATAATTGTTTTAAAATATCCAATGTACACATAACACAAAAGGATACATTGTGGCTATTAAATCGATTTGTGATATCTAGATGGCGCCAGTGGAGAAGAATTGATACTTTGTTTGCGGCTGAAATCTATTGTGAGATCTAGGAGGCATGTCGATCTAGATTGCTCTGGTGAATGCAACTTAGTAGATTGGAAGAAAATCGTGAACTGGTCAATTGGCTGAAACATTTTGCAGAACTTTTGTTGTGTATATTTGTGTTTGAAAGTTGATACCGAATAACTCCAAAATCGATTAAATGATGATTTTGGCAACTATATATGGAATTGATGTTACGTACGTTCTTAAAACACAAATATGTGAATCACGTTGAAAATATTTGATATGTTGCCATTTGTATGTATATTGTTTGTTCTTTTAATGTATTGTTATCGGTGGTAAAGGAAACAAAGGAATATGACGAAATTTATGAAGCAGTAGAACAAATTGCCGCGCGGGGCTCTTTCTTCCTTGAAGCTTTATCCAATGTGACTACCTTTTACAGGTGGTTTTGGGGAAAATCCCAACGGAATAAATCAAAAAAGGCCTGTAGAACGAGCGGCACATTTGAAAGGTCTACGCAGGTCCGTCCGATTCAAAGCTAACCGAATGGCTAAAATGAGTTGAAGCTTGCGGACGTGCTGGGGCTGACCTACAATTTCTCCCCCTTCTGGGACTGCTGGGAAATCTTTGTGCTATTCACGTTTTCTGCTAAAAAACGAACGATTTTCAAACCCTTTCGTTTTTTCTGCCCACGTTTGTAAGTTACAAGAAATAGGTATAACTTCGTTTGTCAAAAAGAAAAAAAAAATAATAATAATAAAACATACCAAATGAACTTAAAACGGGTCAGGCCATATTTTTTTGACAAATACTGATTAAAATCCTCTTGCAGGATATTGTTCAGTACATTCGACGACTATGACCTTTCTAATTTAAATTATCCTTGATGAGGGAGTCTGGAATTATTTGAGGTTATTAGTATTAATTGAAAAAATAGAATTTACGTGTAATGCGTTGATCGTGCTCCTTGAACAAACTGACAAAATTTCAACGCCAAAAACAACAAAGTTATTAAAAGTAGTATTAGATTGATGGCATGCTGTCGTTTTGCCAATTTTATGAAATAAATTCAGGCAGTACTACAACTTTCATTGTAATAATTTCTTTAAGTTTTTCTAGACGGGTAGGTATTTTTGTAAAAATAAATGTACTTAATAATGATCATTGACAGATCGTGAGATGCGGTCCGGTGCGATGTAGGTTTCATAATAATATTTTTTTTTTAATATCCAACGTTTTGATCTTTATTACGCCTGAGATTTACAAACACATTTTGGTTTACACAAAGGCATAACTATTAATTTATATTTATTCCATAGGCTACTTGACCAAATAATATTTTTCGATTAATTAATATTTATGAAAGATATTGTTTGACATAAACAAAATCAATGTCACGAGAGGGATTCGACGCCAAGACCTTCGGCTAACTACGCCGCTGCTCTACCACTTTAGCCATTGTGACCTCGATCCACTCGGACACTAACTTCTCATCTCAATCCCACCTTTTGAATTTTTTCTCCTTTTTTTGTCATTTTTCAAATGTCGTTTAATCTATAGAAACGACTAAAGAAATATGTTGATTAAACCTAAAATTTTTATATTGTATACATCGTTGTAAACATACATATTCATATCTTATATGGATTACGTTAAATTCAAGCTCTGAAGATGATTTTAATTTTTAAAAATTTGGCACAATAAAGAAAATGTTTATCTCATTTCAACAGACTCATTTAAAAACAAAAACGTTTAACTTACGTTTTCAAATTTTTTAAAATTAAACTATGGGATATCTTATCGTATTGAATGATCTATAATATTATTGCAGTATATGTCTTAATAAATAATCACTGATTAAGACAGATGAAGTTCCATCAAATAAATCTAATAAAGCACTAGAGAATTATAAATGTACTTTATGCAAGAATGTACCATAAATTTATCTTCTACATAGCTACACTGATATTAGTTTTCCAACAAAAATCCATTTCTCAAGAGAACAGTGTGAATAAATATTATTGTAAATTTATTATATTAATATTATTGTCATAATTATATCAACCTAAAATCTAAGACAAAAAGAAAATGGAAACTTTATTTGTAATTTTTGGTTTATAAGAGAAATTTCACTACCTTCCCATCTCAACCCCAGCTTTTGAATTTTCCCTCCTTTTTGCCACATTTTAAGTTAGTGTCCTACACACATAGCTACACTGATATTAGTTTTCTAACAAAAGTCCATTTCTCAAGGGAACAATGTGAATAAATAATAAGATAGTAAAATATTAATATTATTGTCATAATTATACGCGCCTAAAGATCAAGGCGTAAACGATTGAAAATTTAATTAATAATTGTTTGTTCTTAGGATAAAACAAATTTCATTTTAATTAATTATGATTTTGGTTGAGATACAAAAAGTCAGTGTCACGAGCGAGATTTGAACTGACGATCTTGTATTAATAGATACGCCGCTGCTCTACCACTCGAGAGCTATTGGGACTTCGACCCGCTCTGACACTAACTTCCCACCTTAGTAGAGCAGCGGCGTATTTAGCCAAATGTCGAAGGTTCGAATCTCGTTATTAACACTGTCTTATTTTTACCTCAACCAGAACCTTAATCATTTGGAAATAATTTATTTGGTCAAGCGGATCACGAAACCAAATAAAGTTCATTTTAATAATCATTCCTTTGGTATATTACAACTACAATTTTCTTTAAGCAAAATATCATAGATTTTCAAAAGATCGCATGATTATTGTAAACACATCGCCGCACGAACAAGCACTTTTCAAAAACTATATCACTAATTTCAACTTTTGCAAAGAGAATAATTTTCTGCATTAGCGTATATAATACTGTTTATTTTTATAGTTACAATTCATAGAGAGATCATTTATTTATTTGAGATAAAATTTGTTTACATCCAAATTATTAATATTACACAAGAAGAGAAAAAAAAATGCAAAAGAAAGTAGTTATGAATGTGATGTTGATTTTTATGTACTTTTGAATACGGAGAGCCATTACAAGAGTCGAATATTAAATTATAATTATCTAAATTGTTGATGATCTGTGCCATCTTGATCGACATGCTGTCTAGATTTTTCCAAAGTTGCTAACACTAATAAGCTCCACAGACAAAGAATCGATTACAATAGCCTCGACCAAGAGGAGAATAAGTACGTCTAGTAATTTGCCCGAAAAATTAAAAAAGTCTCGGGACGCCACTCGCTTGACCAGAGGTTCGAGCAATATCGAGATCACCATGACCACAAAATCATCAAACGTCGAAACACCAATAATGGCAAACAGCCCAATTCCCGGTACAAGCTCCGACAAAGGAACGTCTGTCGTTATTTCCGCTCCACCGGGAGTCCTTACCAACAACCCATTCGCTCCATTAAGTGTCCCAGATGACATGGAAACATCTTCAAACCCTGAAGTCCGAACACACAAACCACCCCCCCCCCATATACGTGAAAAATACTAACAACTTTGCTATGATGTGCAGCGCATTATCGCAACTAGTCGGAAAAGACAAATTCACCACAAAAGCGCGAATCACGGATCTCACCATTAACGCCAAAACAGTCGAAAGTTACAGAGGCATAATTAAGTACCTCAAGCAACGTAACGCAGATTTTCACACTTTCCAGTTAGAAGAAGAAATCTGCACAGAGTGTCCCGCTTGAATTGATAAAAGAGGAATTAACTGAACAGGGCCACAAAGTAAGGAATGTTACACCAGTAATTCATCCAGCAACAAAACAGACCATACCACTATTCTTTGTAGACCTACAACCCAGTCTGAACAACAAAGACGTCTTCAACATTACTACTCTTTGTTATTCAAAAATAAAAGTGGAAGAACCTCACAAACAACGTTTAATTGTCCAATGCAAACGCTGCCAAGAATATGGACACACCAAATCCTACTGTCAGCACAGACCCAAATGCGTTAAATGTGCTGGAGAGCACATGAGCCAAGACTGCACCAAGAAACGCGACACCCCAGCCACTTGCGCGTTATGCAACGGACAACATCCAGCAAACTACAAAGGTTGTATTGTCCACAAAGAACTCCAGCGTGTAAGGAAGTCACCACCCGTCTACGAGCATCCATCAGCCCAGGCGAAAACTACGCAGCCAGCCAGTCGACGTCCAAACTTCCTTCCTCCAAGACCCAACACAAATCCTGCTCTCAACAAAAATATTTCTTTTGCTCAGGTAGCAGCGGGAACTCAGCCACCTTCACCTTCAGTCTCTTATCTTTCCCACACTTTCTCCACACCTTTCGTCCAACCCCAGTCAAACGTAGCTCCTACAGGAGATATCACCAATCTATTAAGTTCCTTTCTCAATGACTTCAAATCACTAATCACACCCCTTCTAACTCTCCTTACCACAGTAGTAAACAATCTCCTTCCTAATCATCATCCATAATGGCCCCAACCCATAACTCACTTATCATCCTCCTCTGGAACGCGAACGGACTGACTAAACGAAGACAGGAACTAGAGATACTTCTCCACGAAAAACGAATTGATGTCGTATTGATTTCAGAAACTCACTTTACAGACAGGTCAAAGTTCTTCATCTCAAACTACTCAACATACGTGACTAACCATCCTGATGGGACTGGTCATGGTGGAACTGCAATACTGGTTCGCAATTCCTTATCACGTTTTCAAGTACCACTCAATCCAACACCCTTCCTCCAGGTAACCGCGATCACTCTACTAACGAAGCCATTTTCATACACCATTGCAGCGGTCTACAGCCCACCCAACCAGATCGTTCAAGAAAACCACTTTAGATTTCTTTTTTCAATCCTCGGACGTATATTCATCTGCGGTGGCGATTTTAACGCTAAACATCCAAGCTGGGGCAGCCGTGTGGCAAATCCGAGAGGCCGACTCCTTCATTTGCGAACTAATTGTAATCTTCTTATTGTGATTTCGATACTCGTGCGGACACAATTTCACACTATATTCTAGGTTACGCAATATAAATGCAATAAATAAATAAAACGTTATGGTATTTTGAAAATATGATTAAGTTTATTTTAAATTGTGTCAATGATTTTGTACTCTATTAAAAATATGGTGTTCTGAAGGACTTCATTTGAATCTCGTTGTTTATTTAGCAAGAATTAAGTTCTTCAATTCACCGTTCTGTAGAGAGCACGTTCAACATTACGGAAACATTCAATATGTAAAGTAAATAAAACATAAAAAATTTAGCAGTGTTTGCTTTATTGTTTTTGATATCTAAAATAGGGAGAACTGGAAAAACCTATATAACAAATGTTTGTTGGGACGTAAAAGTTCACCTTATCCAGTACCAGTGAGAGTAAGAGTGTTTACAGTGTTAGATACTTTATCTATACGAGGTAACAATACTGTCCCGGTTCCCACGTGAGAAGAACCTATAGCATAAATCCAACTATAAACCGACGAGGGGGATATGAGGTTTATTAAAGCCGAAAAGACACTCTTCCCCTTTATCGCTCAATAAGGGAATTTTATTGCGTTTCGACATTCTGAGTGGGTCCTGCGTAAGAACGAAATAAAATCTCCTTCATTTGTTAACGTAAGAACCAGACCCGATTGAATCCTTTCCGATTTAGCATGTTGTAATTTTTCCAGTTTTGATATATACCATTTGTAAATAAAACATTTCTGAGGCATAAAAAAGATTTATCAACATTTTTACTTGCAAATAAAGTTAATTAAACTGTAATTTTATTTGCCAATGGTTTCTTCTTCCGTGGCAGACAATTCGACGGAAATCTAATAATAATATTTATCCCAACAAAAAACTTTAATTAATCGAAAGATTGGTCAAGCGGACGACGAAATACTAGTGAATTTAATAAATTAAAATAATGTATACCTTCACTAAGGCTTTCCGTAGCCATTTAATCATCACCATTTTTCAAATGTCAAATCTATCTGACGGCGACAATGAAATGGCCAAGGAGAGCATTTAGTGAAGATATACTTTTACTTATTAAATTCACTTGTTTTCGTGATCCGGTATCTTCTTTCAATTAATTAATGTATTTTTTGTTTTCAAAAAGAAATTACCTTCCAATTAATTAAGTTTTTTTTTTCGTTGAGATAAAATTTTAAAATTAATTAAGGTATTTTTTTAGTTGAGATAAATTGTAGAATTTTATTTTTTAAAAAATCCACTAGGACACTAGCTTGAAACCTGGCAAAAAGGAGGGAAAATTCAAAAGGTGGGAAGTCAGTGTCAGGATAACTCAAGTGGTAGAGCTCCGGCACATTTAGGCGAAGATCGTGGGTTCGAATCCGGATCTTGCCATTAACTTTTTTTCATCTCAACTAAAAACCTTAATTAATTGTTATGTATCAATTGGTCGAGCGGATCACTAAACTAGTGAAATTAATATTTTTGTTCGCGACAATTAATTATTAAAGCAGTTTGAAAGTAAGCTTTACTGTAAAATGATTGAGAGAAGTTGTGTTGTCATTAACCTCATCTAGATACAATTTGTCATGCTAAGCAATCAGTCAACTAATCAATAAAATAATCCGATCTAATCTAAGGAGTATTTGGGTTCTCTGCTAATTAAGCGATAGTGTAGTTAATTGTCGGTCAAGTACTTCGGGAAGTTGTCAGATCGTCTGTCTAGTTATTTTACGAAAATTGCATTGCCAATTATGTTACTCTAATTTAACTTAAATTAGTCGGTTCATCTATCATACACACTTTAGGGAAATTGGGCGATTTGACTGCCTTTCAATTTAAAAAGTAGGTAGTCGGTCGGATATTTAATAAAATAATTGGATGGCTTTTCAAGTAATTTAGAAGTCAAGTACAAGTTATTTATTGAATTTAGTTTCGAGTTATATCATCTAGAAAGTTGTTACAGTGAGAAAGTTAAGTTACTTACAAGGAGACGACGAAGTTAGTGTGTCACGGATTCTCAGAAAAATATTTTTGGTGATTTTACACTCTAAAATCCGGGACACGTATCGGTTTCTTCTTGTCAATAGAGAAATTTTCATGCGCATTTTTTATCTAACATTAAAATTGAACTGTACTTTCCCTTCAAAAAATGAGGTTTAGTTCTGATAAATAATTCTGCTAATATTTGAATTTTCTAAAGTGATATTTTAAATATTTTAATGGTATATCCGTCGTAAAAAGCTTTTTTTTAATTATTTATTTGACGTTTAAGTCTTTTTAACTGTTTCAATCAGATATTCCGATAATGACTTGTCAAACATTCGAAAAATTGTAAGGGTCAAAACAATTGACTAATTTAAATTCAAGGGGGCGTCGGTGGTGCACGCAACGGTTGGATAGTTGATACGGTTCTTATTACTGTAAGGTAAAGGTTCCAGGTTCGAATCCAGCGGCCCTGCATTCGAACCCGACATACTTAGAAATGTTTTTTTTAACACCGGCACTGCGATGGTTGATATAACTACTGCTGTTGCGAACCCTCGCTGTTGGTGTCAATTTGGAATTATTTAATTTTTTTGTCTATTTTCAAACGGTCTATTTTCATTTTAATAATTTGCTAAGAACTAGAGTGGATCTATAATTTAAGTATAATAATATTAAGCTAGTTTTAAGTAGTGTATAAGCAAATGTGAAAGTGCGATCGGCCGTAGGCTTAGTAGTGTACAGAGATTTTGATAAATCGGCGTGGAGAGTGGGGAGGACAAGTAAAAAACAGTGCGACGCGTGACAACGAACGTGCGAGCTTGCGGAAGCGTTTCTGCCCTTTTGCCAATTTTCGGCGTCTACTCTCCATCGCATCTTCGGGGCTGAGACTTCTCATTGTACGTCTGTGCCAACTCACTATACGAGTTACTTCGCGTACCAATTCATTATCTACGGAACTGAGAGTTAAGAATCTACAAACTTCGTGGATCATCTCTTCAATCCAACATCTAGATCCATCTTAACTTTTTTATCCATCCTGCAGCATATTGGACACTAATACTCGGTCAGATCATTCCTTTTTTATTAGCTATATTAATATTATCTTTTAGTTTTACATTATTAATTTTATTACCATAATTGACCTTTGTTATTGCATGCAATACTAATTGTTCTCATGTGAATTTATTGTATATGTTCGTATATGTTTACATATTTTTAATTACAATTTGTATTAACATTATAACTCATTTTATAAACTCAATCCTGCTCTCGTTATTAGCAAATTCTTGAATTAACAGTATAGTTCAGGAATAGGTTTGATTGAAGACACCATGCGCCTTCCATCAGTGTGAGGGGGTCAGACGTGGAAAACCGGTAAATATACATTAGAGTTGGGGATATCCTAAATCTTGTGGAACCATGGCTCGCACATTGGTCCTCCGGGCCGGATCTTCCTTGTCTGACCTCTTCTCCTGTCTTGGTTTATTTTATCGTCCGTATCGTCAAACTAAATATTTTATGTTCCTAAATTGATTTCCAGTAAATTTATCAATCAAGATGACTTATCTAACGCTCGACCAACAATCCCGCATGTTGCAGAACAAACTTGGGACAATTTATTGGTAAATATACATTAGAGTTGGGGATATCCTAAATCTTGTGGAGCCCTGACTCGCACGCCCGCCAAATAAAATTAAACAAAAATTTAACATATTATATAATGTTTCTTTTTATCCACTATGTTATGGTGTTATACAGTAATGCATGTAAAACATTCAAGGGTTTTTATTTGTTTTTATTATTTACTGGCGAAGATTCACATGAAATTAAAGAAAGCACAATACTAATCATCGTAAAAAAAACAAAAAACAATGTTCAAATGCCATTTAGTTACCAATAAGCGGGTTATTTTATCTAAAATATAAATAAATTTATTTAAAAAAAAACAGCTTTAAGTTTAAGGTATAGTGGATGAGCGAAATTATTTATCTTATTATTTATATTATTTATACATAGTTTAATTCTGAGACGAGAAATTTTCCTTATTTTAATGCATTTTTACAAATGTTTAAATAGTCTGTTCCAATCCTTACTATTTAAAATGTTAACTTTTTCTGCCTCGAACCATTTTTCAAATTCAATTTGAAATACAAAGGAACATTTATATCAGAACTCTAGAATTTCTAAAATGACAATTCATATTCATTTAACGAATAAAATGTATGAGTTTACTTGAAAATTATTTGGTTTTTGAAAAACTTTTACTTTATTCTTTATTTCAATCTACATAAAAACAAGTAAAATGGAGAATAAAAAACTATGAAAAATTTCAACTTTAGAAATTATTTTCTGAAAAAACCCTGTGCCCATTTACAAGCAGTCGTGGATATTTTGCAATGGAAAAGTTACACAATACTTTATTTATAATTGAAATTATCGACTAGGAACGCTGTGTATTTTAGGAAGTACAAAACACAATTATAGCGACTGTGTGACTTCTGCCCATACAATTTTTTTTTCTAAAAACAATTTGCCAAAACACGTAAGTCTGAATTCCTTCAATATAAGGCACACCGCGAAAAAATCGAAGCCATCCTCCTACACACCTAAATTACACAAAGCAGAACGATACGTTTCCTCATTTCTTTGGACAGAGTAATCAAGAGGCGGCAACTTTTATTTAAATAATGGTGATTTTCTCCTAGTTCAAGATTCAATTCTTTGTATAAGCCATGGAAGACAGACCGTTGTGCTTTTAGTTTTAGTTTATTTTTAAAATAAGTTCTGAAAACATCTTCCAAGCTTTCCACACTATTTTTATTTGTGTCGGGGTAGCTCAAGGGGGTTAAACAACACAAATTGTCAAATTCTTTGGTCCAAAATATTTTATTAGCTAGTATTTTCAAGGCCAAAATTCGTTGATAAAACTTTTTGAATGTATGCCAGATGCAGGCTTAATATGTTGAAAAACAATGGGTCAATCTTTTCTTATCCTTTTTTAAAGAAAATAATCTTTTGATAAAATAATTACTCAATTTTTCCATGCTCTCATACCATTTATATCCCAAAACCTGTGCACCATATAACATTACTACCTTGGAAACATAGTTAAAAACATATTTTGCTGAAATGGAAATATCACTATACGACAGGAGAGAATTTAACTAAATTTGGCTACATTAGTTTATCTTTAAGATGTCTTTCCATAGCCAGCGGCGGTGTGAGATATATACCCAGATATTTATAGTGGTTTGCAATCTAAATATTTTGTCCAGTATAGTTCAAAAACAATTTTCTCCCAAGCCTACCCCCTCTGCGAAAACCATTATTTTTAAGCTGACAAATTCCATAACTGACAATACTCGTAAAGCTTATTTATCATTCCCCGCAGTGTACTGTGTGTAGTATGTACAATATAATGTTTAGTATTAAGTACAAAATGCTCATCCTTCAACTTTAATTTCCAGTAAACACGTCAATTCAAGCATCTCTAACGAAAGCTTAAGTGTGTTTATTAATTATCTCAGGGTTTAATAATCTTCCTTTAAGGGCGCCCAATCGATGAATTAGGTCTTGTTCGAAGGTATTGCGGTTGTCTTATGTTGATACGAGAGTTTAATCGGCTATTTAATGTATTGAAGGGGAGCCGAGGGTATAAATGGAGGAGGGCGTGGAAACGCCATTAATATCTTCTTAGAAAGTTAGTAACCGTTAACTGGATTAAAACCGTAAATTAATTAGCCGTGTAAGGAGAAAGTCGTTGATCAACTCGTCAAGTAAGCCTTCTGGTAAAGCAACCGAGCTTCGGTTTCCTCCCCACGGCTTTAATAAAACATGCAATATCCCTAATTCTTGTTGACTCGTTGGGAAATGCTTCCGGAGCGGCGACGGGGAGGATGTCTGAGTATGACGGACGAGCCTCGGCTAAACTTAAACACAATTTGTCCTCAGCCGTGCAGACGAGTTTCTGGCCAATTTAGCGGCCCTTTTAACAAATAAGCGAAGGGGTGAGAAATCCGAGGAAATTTACTTTACACACAAGTGTATATTATATAACCGATCTCTTGGGTGTTCGTCTACTCGTTTCACTCTTGTATTTTCTTTTCCGGTATCTTATTTCATAAGGAACAGATGGGGAAAACATATTTAGTTTACAAGTAAAATAAAGTCAGTAAAATGTTATTAGGTTAGGCTTCATAAAAAATAAACTTTTCGATTTCAACACAAATTCAATTTAATTATTAAAAATTAAATACATATCTTAAGCATTATTTGTTTTTTATTTTCATTAAATATACATTTTATTTGTTGAAGAGCGTTTTAACCGATGAGCAGAATCATTTATAAGACAATTTACCCAGTGATCGGTGACAGCATTCTTTTATAAGAAAAAGAGAGAGAGAAAGTGAGACAGACAGACAAAGACAGAGAGCCAGAGAGAAATAAAGTGAGCAGCTGATAGAGAGAAGAAAAACTTAAGAAAAAAAGTGAGAATGTAAGTGTGTCAGAAATGAACTAACAATTCGTAAATTAAAGAAAAATAGTCAAAGTCGAGAGAGAGAGAGAGAGAGAGAGAGAGAGAGAGAGAGAGAGA
>CM077112.1:3516669-3528908 GCA_039619505.1 Cimex hemipterus | reverse complement strand
GATAGATAGATAGATAGATAGAGAGAGAGAGAGAGAGAGAGAGAGAGAGAGAGAGAGAGTGAGAAGGAGAGAGAAGAAAAAATAAATAGAGCGACAGAGGAGAAAAACACAGAATACAGAAGCAGAGAAAGAGAGAGAGAGAGAGAGAGAGAGAGAGAGAGAGAGAGAGAGAGAAAGAGAGAGAGAAGAAAAAAATTAGGATGGAGTGTTAAGGAGACCAAAATAATTAAGAATTTGGGATGATAGCGATTCATTGTATTTTTAAGAAATGTATTGTCACCAAGAAAAAAATATTACTCCGCCATAAAGCAAAATGTAAATAAATAAGTTACAGATGTGGACTGGAATAAATTTATCTTCTTTAACAAAAAAATAGTTTAAATTGAAAATCGGCTAAAATTTTGTTTTCAAATGAATTAAAGCTTTATTAATAGACAATATAAGAACCATAATACTTTTGAAAATAGTAGCCAATAAATTTACCGGGGGTTGCATATCAACAGGAATTTTTGTGGCGGGGATAAATAAATAAACAATTATTTAAGAGGGGTGAAACAGAGGCCAGGAGCACACAGACGGCCTCGCCCTCAGACCTTTTGGCCGGAAAATTAAATTGCACCTCGCCTCGAAATATGCCTTTGAAATGTTGTTCCAGTAGAAATTAGTTGACTCTTTTTTGTCCTTCTGGTTGACGTTGTGATGGCTAAAAAGGTGGGCCACCCTGCGGCGGGAAATTATTCTAAAATATTATACGCCCTGCCACCCTCATCATTGATGGGCTTACACCACCTCAAACACATATTAGCCTTTGCCTTTTTCCAGTCGCGTTTGTTTGCATTTTTGAAACACACCCTGGGCAAAAATGTTGACAAACCTGCCCAACCATTCCGTTTGGGGACTTTAATCAATTACATTTACGCGGTTTGAATTTTAACGTTATTTTTTTCGTGTAAACAATTTTTATCCTTGCTCTACCTATCCTAAACATAGACAAAAACGTTCGACTTATTATTCATTACAACTAGTTATAATGTCTATAAACAATTAAATATAAATTAATTACAATAAAATATATCATAAAAAAGATTTATATGGTAGGATTTTATTAAAACGATGTATGGTTTTTATTTAAAAAGAATTACGTTTTTTTTTTTTTTTTAAATAAATTCATTATTTAGTTAAGCTTTTATTTGAAGCTTTGGGGAAGTTACCCCATCATTAGCATTACCACCCACCATGTTTTTAATAAAATGTAAAATATCGTTTGTTTTTTCAATATGCTTATGTTTTTTAAATGTCTAGATGCTGATGATGGGTGTAAAATCCCGAAAGATCAAAGTAAATGTTTAAATAAGAACCTAATGAATTTACTTAAAAAAAACATGGAATTTTTTTAAACAAACTAATAGTCTTAAACGTTTTCATGTTGAACAAAATATAAATAAATTCGGTTTTTGGGGAATTTATACCCATCATGATTTTTAAAAGGCATACGTATAACAAAAGATACTAGTATTTTAGAGCATTTTATTAAAATGCTTAGGTAAATAGTAACATCGTTTGCTATATTTATGTATTTTAGAAATTTAGAACTGTTGATTGGTGTAAAAACCCGAAAATTCGAAATAATTGTTTACAAAAATACCTAATTAATTTACTTAAAATACAACACAATGGAATTTTTTGAACAAAATAATAGTCTTAAACGTTAACATGTTCAAAAAAAAATAAATTCATTAGGTACTTATTTAAACATTTATTAGGGGTTTTGGGGAATTTACACCCATCATCAATATTTGCATTTTTAAAAGGCAAAAGTATAACAAAGGATAGTAGTATTGTACAGAATTTGATTAAAAAGTTTACATAAATAGTAATATTCTGTGTTATACTTATGAATTTTAAAAATCTAGATGACGTTAATGGGTGTAAAATCCCGAAAAATCGAAATAAATTTTTAATTATGTATAAAATGAATTTAGTTAGAAAAACAGCTCCATGGAATGTTTTTATATTTGACAAAACAAAATAAACGTAAAACTTAATACATTCTTTAAAAAAAAAGAAGGATTTTAGTGACACTAGATGAAAAATATCATGGTATTAGGGTCGTCCTAACAACCGATAAAATATATTGAAAGCGTACAAAAAACAAAAACAAAAAAAAATCGAACAAAAAACACATTGTTTTATTATTCTGTTTCATTAAACTGAAACCTTTGTTATTTTTGTACAGAACGAAGCTAATGCCAATTTTTTAGAGTTTAACAAGTAAAATAATTTTACGAAATTTTGAATGAAGGAAGTAATGTATTTTGTCTTGTTAACTGACTCGTCGCTGTTTGAGGATTCTCTTGTTGCACGTATATGATATATACAAAACAACTTTCCTAACTAAAACGCTTTGAATATCCGAACTTGCTACTAAAATAAGACTCGGCGTGTAACGTTTTTATGGCTTCACGTTAGTAAGAACGGGAAAGATTTGAATAAGGAAAGATAATCGCTTCTTTTTTAAATTGTAATTTCTACTTTTAACTTCTGTCAAAAACGATTCTTTTTTTGCACTTTTGTAGATCGATGTTTTGTATGCAACGATTAATTATCGTGGTGGTTCAGATAAAAAAAGTCAGTGGCACGGGCGGGATTCGAACCCACGATCTCCGGCTTAATACGCCGCTGCTCTACCAATTGAGCCTTGATCCACTCGGACATTAACTTCCCAACCTCAACCCCAGCTTTCTAATTTTCCACACTTTTTGTCATTTTTCAGTGGTAGAGCAGCGGTGTATTTAGCCGAAGGTCGTGGGTTCGAACCCCGCTCCTGACTCTTTTCTAGCTCAACCAAAACGTTAATTAATTGACGATATAAAAATAATTGTAAACTTTTATTATGAATTTAGGTTAATGCCAACAATTAACGACTCAACAATTTTAAACGACCTTAAACGAAATGCTTAGTATAATTTAAAAAAAAATGTTAAAAGCGATCAAATAAGGAAAATTGGTAACGACCATAAACCATTAATACAGAAAAATTAAAAAAGTATATATATGAAATGATTTTTTTTTAGGGGGTTGACTTTAACATTATTAACTCCATGTGTAATTAAATAAATCATGACTTTTCATTAGCTTCACAATATTTTCAGTATTTTACGCTTATTAGCTGAGATTTTTGGTTTAGATGAAAATCCAAGAGCGTCATGAGCGGGATTTGAACTCACGAACTTCGACCTATTCTGCTGCTCTAATCACTTAAGCTACCGACGATTCGACCCGCTCGTACGAAAATTAAACAAATACGGAATGATCAAAATTAATAATTAATTCACTAGCAGCTCCCCGTTCATTCAAACGTCGTTGTTAATCGAATCCTGATTATACCACTTTTAAAAATTGGCAAAAAGAGGTAAACTTGGAAAGGTTTTCGGTTGAGGTACGGAGTTGGTGTAGGAGGAGATAGAAGTCACGTTAGCTCAAGTGGTTTGATTTTTCATCTCAACCAAACACCTCCGATAAAGAGAATAATTAATTTGTATAATTAAATATGATCAATTTTGATCATTAAGCAAACATGGACATACCTTTTAATGCCGAATGGGCATAAAATGTGGAGAAACTATGGATTTTTATGTAGAAACCTGGATATCCGAGGGATAGAAATCTATATCTTATTATTATTATTATTATTATTAGTTTTTAAGGGCGTTTTAACGGCTAAGGTCATTTCACGCCCTATCATCCAAAAATTCTATTTTAGGTTTGCTATATCTCTTCTGAGTGCCATAAAACTCTGACTCCAAACATTCACTCGTAACCTAATTTATCCTATTGCCATCCAAGCTTTGATTTTCTTTTCTTAATTCTTAATTCGGAAGGCCAAGTTACAATAAATTTAATAAAATTATAAAATTTATTTCTGTTACTTTTTTTTTTTTTTAAATTAAAATTGTGAGTTTTTTTCATAAATTAAAATTTCCCCAAAGGCTTGTATGGCTAATAATAATAATAATAATGGAGTCAGACTAGCAACAATCTCAGCGTGATTAGCTCATCTTTATCCTTTTATTCTTCCATTCAAGTATGATAACTAATTCTACATAACAATAATAAGAAACAAAACACAATAATATTTCTTTTTTTTTTTTTTAAGGAGCTATTTTTCTTATTTAAATTGCGATGTTGGGCATTGTACTGTATTACCCCGCAATTTATTGTCTTCCATTTTATTTTTCCGCTCCGGCAGTCTTATTAATTAAAATTCTGTTCTTAAGGTTTTAAAAGGTTCTTAAAAATATTCGAATATTCCAAATAAATGCCAGAAGCCTCTTTACATTTTTTATAACTTTCTATTTATGTAATTTCATTGAATACGATTCTGCATATTTTTTGCCCTTTGAAAATTCTGAATCGACCGATGTGTGATAACCTGAAAATAAATACAGAGCTCGGACACGAGTCTAATATTTGTAGGTTGAAACTAAGCCGCATCCCTGGACAGGAGAGTGTTATGTTTTCGTTATGTATAGACAAGAGAATCCAGCTTTGTTTAGTTTAAAGGAGAACAACTATAATAAATGATGCAACAGCACGACCGTAAATATGTGAGTGTGTTACATCGTGCTGTCTGAATCGCTTTATCAAGGAAAGGAAAAAGCTGTTTTATGTAACCTACGCATTACGGTTTTTTAATTATGTGTCACTAACAGTGAGGTTCTTTGAAGATTCTTCAACTGGGCACCGTTTGCGTCAGAAAGGAAAACAAATTTAGAAAAACTGGACAAATGTTGGTAACGTCTGGTATAATAAAGTCCATGAGGGGGTTTTTTTCCCCCAAAAGAAAGATATGCTTGAAAAATGCGAAAATTTATGCACATAGACTGCATTTATTATGACTGAAAAATCAATCATGGCAGTGAATACACATAAAAGAAATCAATCGATCTCGCTCCGATTCGGCGTTTATTAATAAATCTTCCTTCTCCTTGCAAAAAAGGAGACTGTCTGTAAAGGAATGAAGAGAAATTGTACATTGATATAGATGGCCGTTTCGGCCTCGGCCGTTGATGGGATGGGATCTAATGACAGACAGATCGGAATAGAAGCTTCGACGGAAGATGGCCGGGGTCGTTTGTCAACGGTTGGGATCTTCCGAAGATCACCACGCCCGAATCATCACACCCGTCCTTCGACGGGCATGAACGTTTCCATCAATCATAAGCTACTTAAGGCTGAACACAGTCTATTTACCGAGGGAAAGAAGACGGCCCACTTCATTACTCAAACGGGATAATAATTATTTTACTCCTTCTAGACCCATTTTTTCATAAATCAAACGAAAATTTATCGGCTGTTTCATTTCCACAGCAATGAATACTGATTATTTAATTATTTAAGCCAAAATTAGCACATGTATCAGTTCTCGCAGCCCACAGGCAATTCTAGGTTTTTTATTTTACAATAAATTATCGACAGGCTTTGATCACCAAACGGAGGTGTTGGCAGTTATTCGCCCAGCGGCCGAGGTTGGGCTCCAGGGGCTATCAACAGCTAGGCCATTTCAACCCCCAACACAATCAATTCCTAAAACCGAACCAATTCACTCTCTCCCTCATTATTAAATAGGTTCAACCTTATTTACGCTACAGTTAGGGTGGTCCAGGATCAATATTCCACCATCTCATTTTACATTTATTACATAACTAACATAATTGATGATCCAAAAATACTCTAGTTTCCGCCATCGGCATTCTTGTAATGTCTATTCTATCTCAAAACACAACCTATGGGTACAAAGCTGTTATAGCAACAACTTTGTTCCTTCCAAAAAATGAAAACAAGGTAACACCACAGCAGTAAATTAAAAGATTTAAAGTGAAATTTAAGTTTGTTCATTGAATCTACTAGGTTTCGTGGTTGACCAAGGCTTTGGTTGAGATAAAATTTGCAAAAAAGAGGGAAAATTCAAAATGCGGCGTTGAGATGGAAAATTAGTGTCCGTGTGTCACGATAGCTCAAGTGGTAGAGCAGCGGCGTATGAAGCCGAAGGTCGTGTGTTCGATTCCCCTCGTGACACTGATTTTTTTTATCTCAATCAAAGCGTTAATTCATTGAAAAAATTTGTTCATTACTTTTTATTTCAAAATTTTCAATTTCCCTAACTTAATGAGCAACCAGCAGGATCTTGGTTGTTGATGTTGCAAAATCGCTCTACATTGTCGTCACTTACTTATTATTTTTCCATGTACATAGGTAGTATCTATGCGTAAAAAAGTAAAATCCCTTAAGGAAGAAAGTAAGCAATTCGTGTTTAGAAGAGGCAGAGGCGACAAAAACTGTGCTTTTAAACTGCATAACTGATAGCAAAGATAAGAATGATTCTTAGAGAAACTACTCTTTAGCTAGGAAGGCCTCCTTACCGGTAAGTTTACTTGCTTAAGAACACAACGCCCCGTTTGGACGGTAGACTCGTGGCCAGGACTAGGTCTTTTAACCATTGGTACAGTATGGTAAAAAGACTACTAAAGCGAGGTTTGCGTTCCTCAGCCACTACAGCCTTTTGGCTTACTGTACGTTGTTAGTTTTTTAGTTCAGTGCTTTGGAATCTTTCTTCTCTAAAGTATCAGGGTGCGGTTGCAATTTGATCCCCTAATTTTTTCCGTACGTTAGGTTAAATCTCCATTAAGCTGTTGCTTCGCATTCGAAGATGATATGGGTGGTTGTTTCCTCCTCCTCATTATCTGCAAATGGGATCATCGTTCTAGATATTTTCTCAGATGCCAGTGACCTAGGTGGTCCTACTAGTCCTCTGAGTTTGGCCCTTTCCAATCGCAGCAAAGCTTTTGCCAGTTTTGGTGAAGGTAGTTTCGTCATAGGCTCACTATGTCTAGCACTGCTAGAGTTTACCTCTTCTCCGTTTGTTTTGTTTAGAGATCGATTTTGCGATGGAGGATTCTATATGTTCTTTGGTTATCCCAAGTATAGGTTCTGGGCCTATGTACGGTCTTGCAGATCCTCGTCTAGCCTGACTGTCTGCTTTCTCGTTACCCAAAATTCCCCATGTGCCCTGGCACCCAAGATATCATCACGTTGTTGTGTTTTCCTAGGTTTAGAGATTTTTGATGCATTCACTGCTAATGGTTTAATGGCTGCTTGACTATCTATCTTATGAAGATTTTGTTGTCAGTGTAACCTCTTTTAAGATTTTCCAGGGCTCAAACATTGATGGCATGAGTTAATTAATCTGTAAACATCATTGGCCGGTTAGCAGTCCTACCATGCTTAGTTTGTCCTTTCCAATTGTAGCAACGCTTTTGCCAGTCTTGGTGAGCTCGTTCTATCAGAAGTCATCACAGCTAGCGTTTATCCACAGAAATTTAAAGAGGGGCAGCAATAAGATGGCCCTGGTATGGGTCCCTGGATATTCGGGCATACAGGCAACGAAAAGGTTGACATGCGGGCCAAAATGGGAGCCAACTCTCTAGCCGCGGTAGCCAAAGCTCTATGGGCCCAGAATCCTCCTGCGGCCTAGTTGCATGCCACAAAAAAATCATAGAAGGACCTCTGCAAAAATTTACAAAAGAACCTGGACAGCAACCGAACCAGGATTCTGGTTGGACTCCTAACAGGGCACTTCCACTTAAGAAAGCACATGTACCGGATAGGAGTACAGACAGAAGAAATACTCCGCAGATACTGCCAAGAAGACGTCCGCAAAATACATTTTATGTTTCTGTGAAGGTCTATGTAGGTACAGGTTCTTGCAACTAGGACAAGAAAAACCTCAAACAAGATCCTACACCAAGGAGCCGCTGGAAAAGCTGTGAAGGCTGGTTAATAGCCTGAAGCTGGGCAGTTAGTTATAATTAACAAAAGAGCACTATAGATCTATTTAGGTCGAGGTGCCGTAGGCCTTGTGGCCGCCTCTCTTATCCCTATGCTTACAAATGGGCTTTTTTCAAAAATGCTGGCACTCCGAGAGTTGATACGACGTCTGCTGTTGCGAACCTTCTTGAAAAAATAAATAAATAACAACACTATTCAAATCCCATTTATTGAAAAATAAGAAGGTTATGTTATCTTGTACTAGTAGTTTCATCTGACAATCCCAATATTACACCGGATTTCTATTTCGTTTCAACTTATATTGTTTAATTTCAATTAAACCGTCTTTATGCCACGATGAATCAAAATAATATAAATGATTTTGAATAATATTAAGATTTTCCCCGGGCGAATATTTCCAGATCCAAATACAATCTGGCCTTTTGAACGTGTCGTTTTTCCATCAGCGTCGATTTATTATTCATGTTGATCTGTTGTTTGAAAATTGAATTCGAAAGAACGATCCCTGACTGAATGGAGCCGCCCTGAGAATATGAAGCTTAATTTGTTTTCCAACAGTTAAGCAGCATCCGGAGGAAAACCTTGAGCCTTTCGTGAAAACGTCTGGAGAAAAGCTTCTTAATTGTAACGCAACTCTCATTGTTTTTCGTTGTAAATATATCAAATGAATATTTCGTTTCTTGAGAACCGTTTTGCATTAATAATAATCAATTCGTTCATAAATTATAATTTTGAGTAAATGGGAAAAACGCGAACCCTTGTTTAAATGAGAGAATTAATTTACGATGAAAATCATGAATCTTAAAAATAAGTGCACCATTCATGAATAACGATAAAGCATTTTGAAGTTCCGACTTATAAACTGAAAAACGTTGCGAAAAGAGAATCTTTGTAATTTTTTATAACATTTTAGTCTTTTCCTTAAGTAACCTAATTAGCCGATGCGGTATTCAAAATTCTGCCATCGCCCCAACACTAAACATTTTGCACAATAAATACATTTACTCTTTAGGAATGCAAGATAGAAGAATATTACTTCTGTGTATAGCTAATTATCTATTTAATTAATTAATTGTGTATCGATTATTGTATTAACTGTATTGAACCATTAGAACAAGGATGTGGCGAGGTAATGCCTTGAAGGACAAAGCAATGCAATTTAGTGAAGCCAAAGGGTAGTAGCTGGCACGGGGAAGAAGCTCCACGAAGTGCCTCGTAGGGAGGTTTTGGCGAAGATCCCGCGCTACAAAGAGAATCGTAGTCACGACTCTATTATTCAGTGGTTGACAGTTGTACAGTTGTTGGTTAAGACGTAGATTGGGGTAGACCTGTGTTAAATTTTTTGTTGATTATATTTCTTCTGAAATGGATATTTTAACGGTTAATAGTCTGGCTGATATGAGGATCTTTAACGTCCGTACCTAAGCAATCAAGCTCTTAACGGTCAGTCCGATTCTCAAAATGGGAGCTGACGCATCGCCGCCTTTGCTACCCCGAAGGACTTCTACCGCCACGCTAACATCTCGTCAGAATGGTTAATGCCGCACGCAAGGCTAGCTGACCGAAATACATCGGCCCGCTCACCAGCGTACTCCCTTAGAGAAAGCGATTCTATCTCTATGAGTATAGAGGCTCACTTAGGGTAGAAACTTCCGGGAACGCCCCGACAACGGTTTCGGATTTAAGTGAGATTGCTACCCACCTCCTTGGTGAGCACTGTCTACGGTCAACGGACTCGCACTGCGCTAAGCCTACACCTGCTACACGCATTCGAGGAGTAATAATGAATTCTAGGCCTTCAAATTTCATAACAAAGTTTATGAACTAAAATCCACAAAGAATACATCGAAGCAGAAGCCGGACACTCCCCATCCAAAGCAGGCTAATTCCATAAAAATCTAACAAAGGTTTAGCCTAATTATCAACGTTGCAGAACGATTAGGACAAATGACTCGTTTTACATGACGACTGAGACGCTTTTATTAGTGCAAAATGCGATTGCGACATTTGGCAATGTTATAGTAATCACGGCGCCTGCAATTGTTCGCCGCGCATCATTTTGCTACTCACAGGTCAGAACTTTCCTTCCGACTGGTCATGTCTTCTAATAAGACTTTAATTCTTAAGGCTTCTCTTAATTGTTAACTACTGGAAAATCATTTAAAACCAAGTTTTTCAATAGCTTGATTAATTTTCTGTAATAAGTCTGTCACTATTCTCTTTACCCTATTGACCCCGGCCAGGTCACTTTACTGTCCAACTTATGTTTATCTTCCAATGTGCGTATATCGTATTCATTTAATTTAGTTTAATTTTAATCTTTCTTCATGTCGCGTTCTGCTTCTGTCAGGGTGTCAACATTTGTAATAAAAGTTCAATATTGTTGCAGTTCTTTGACCCGATTTTATTAGGGGCGAGGTAAATCTCGGAAATTTTCTTTGACCATAGACGGTTTTATTTAACTCAAAAGAAGTCTAGAATGAGAGTTTTCCGAATTAAATTCAATATTGGAAAGGAATTCTTCTTCTTATGTAAGGTCCTGGTTGAGATGAAAAAGTTGGAGTCTTAAGATTAACTGGTCTTACCGTCAATTAAGATTGCAGATAGGATTTGGAGCATCTGTCATCACTGATAGCCCTATGACAAACGTACTGGCTTTGCATCATCCTAAATCCGTTGTTAATGGGATTTATTAGTTAAGTAGCGGAATACCGAAAGTTTATGTTGTTCGTCCTTCTCCAGTATTATAATGTACTTTTTTATGTAAGGTTTTTGTTGAGATGAACGATGTCACGAGCGAGATAGGAACCCACGACCTTCGGCTAGGTACGCCGCTGCTCTATCACTTGAGCCATTGTGACCTCGATCCACTCGGACACTAACTTCTCATCCCAACCATACCTTTTAAATTTTTTCTCCTTTTTGCCGTTTTTAAAATCTCGTGTAATCTTTAGAAACGATTAAACCTGAAATTTCTATATTGTGTATATCATTGTATACATTCATATTCATATCTTATATGTATTATGTTAAATTCAGGCCCTACAGATGATTTCAATTAAAAAAAGCACAATAAAGAAAATGTTTGTCTGATGCTGCAATACATCAGACCACATCTCACGATCTCTAATTAAAAATTAATTAACGGACTCTAAATACTACAGACTCATTTAAAAACAAAAAAAGTTTAACGTACTGTTTTCAGAATTTTTTGGATTAGACTATGGGATTTGATGATCTAGAATATTATTTCACTATAATTCTTAATAATTAATCACTGATTAAGACAGATAAAGTTCGACTAAATAAATCTAATAAAGCGCTAGAGAATTACAAATGTATACGTTTATGCAAGAACGTATCATAAATAATGAATTTATCTTCTACATAGCTACACTGATATTAGTTTTCCAACAAAAATCCATTTCTCAAGAGAACAGTGTGAATAAATAATAAGATAGTAAAATATTAATATTATTGTCATAATTATATCAACCTAAACATGGAAGACAAAAAGAAAATGGAAGTTTTATTTGTAATTCTTTGTTTTTAAGAGAAACTTCACTGCCTTCCCATCTCAACCCCAGCTTTTGAATTTTCCCTCCTTTTAGCCACTTTTCAAGTTAGTGTCCGAGTGGACCGAAGTCACGATGGTTCAAGTGGTAGAGCAGCAGCGGCATATCTAGCCTAAGATCGTGGCTTCGAATCCGCTCGTGACACTGACTTTTTATCTCAACTAAAAACCTTAATTATTTGAATGATATTAATTGATCAAGCGGACCACGAAACTAGTCAATTTTAAACGTACTAGGTAGATTATTATTATATAAATTTCTTGGTTTTCCTTAAACATATATCTTATAACATAATACGTCTGTGAGTTGTGCGTTAAAAGTAATATTGTCGATTTTAATTGGCAAAAGCCGATTTACCTCTGAACTATGTTGTACACTCATAAATAATGACTTCCATTTTAATTGTCACGGAATAAATTTGGTCTTGGGTGCGGTCCTCGGAGCCGGCAGTTCTAATTAATTAATAGAATGAAGCCGTCAAAGAATCAGCGAACTCTAATATAGAGCTCACGTTTGAATCAAAGTCGGCTTCGGTTACTGCGGTAATTGATCAAAGGATCAAAGGGATGCTTACTGAAGAATATTTCCAGCTCACCCGAACCTGCCGTATGAACTCGAGCCGTCTCGAATTTCGTCTTGTTTCCACGCCCGTTAAACTGCTCGCCTCGAATGGCTTTGATTAAATTTGTACCCGTTGTTGTTTGTATTCGTTTCCCTTTCAGGTTGATGTCGTATTTTAGCGAGAAAGGCGAAAAGGGGACCCCATTTCGAAAACAAAGGGCTAACGGAGAAATTGTGTACAACTATTAATTAATT
>CM077112.1:3493196-3511669 GCA_039619505.1 Cimex hemipterus | reverse complement strand
CATATTATAATGAAATCGCGCAAGTTTCAACATAAATAATAAGTTATTTAATCAAAATATCTAAATTAACAATAATAATTTATTTTTATATTTTAATTTTCCTATTTATTCCCTAACTCCAAATAAATACACGAATAGATGTGTTAACAAATAAATTAGACATACACAAAAAAGGACACCTCCTCATGGGCAAGAGACCGAGAAAATCCCCCATGTGCGGAGCAATTGTAACAGTAAGACATATTTTAGAAAAATGGAAACAACTAGCTCCGCACAGAGCACTGTGTGACCTGCCTGTCGACGTAACAAAAGTATTTAAGCACAACAGTGATTATAAACGGAAGGTCATTGATTACCTAAAATTAATCAATGCGTATGGCTATATATAACCCACCGCACGTGATATATCACCCCTATTTGTATGAATGTATTTATTTGCGTGAATGTCGAAGTATGCATGGGTTTGGCTGTGACGTAATATCAAGTACCCACTGTCCCATCAAATTAGTATAGATATTGGTAGTATGATGTGAGGGACGTGTCATTGGCATTTCGTTGGTACTAAACTTCCGAACTGTAGAGGCTTGCCCAGAATGAATGTATTTATTAGCGTGAGAGGTGATGCGTGAAAGGACGTGGCTGTCGAGGAATATCGAGTACTCCACAGGTCCGTCAAATAATTTAGATTAGGATGTAGTATACAAGCCTGTATAGGTAACAAATAAATAAAAAAATCTTCGCAGTTACTTTCTCAGGTCTTTCGACGAGAGTATTTTGTGTTTACCGTTTTCATGACAACATAAGGAAAACAAAGACAAATTGAAGAAAACGTGAAAATTTTTACATACAACCAAGATATTCTAGGCCGTTTGAAACTGTCAATACTCGATGGAAAACCATAGCGCGCTACAACCAAACCGAGGTCGTTTTGATTGGGCAAATTTTTTTTATCGGCTTCCTCCATAAAAAAACAAAAAAAAAAAAAAAACACCAAACGTCGTCCTCCGCCTATCGAGGGCGGGGTTTTTTAATAAACGGTCTCGGCTGTGAGTTCGAGTGCAAACAAACCCCTTTTCTTATAACTTATTTCTCAGCCTAAACACACAGAGATTCATGCCGGGCCCCTGGGCTTTTTTGTTCAACGTTAATCCCTCCACGCCTACAACCCCCCACCCCATATTTTAAAATAAATCTGAGTTTGTTATATTATCCTGCGTGGGAGGTTTATTGAAAAGATAACGGCGTTTTGTAAAACATCCATTACATAAATAATTTATATGCTCTTTTGTGTTTCTGGGCTCGAAGAATTTGATTTCTCCTTTGAAGAACATTTTCCTTTGAATACTTGATAACAATTTTTATAATTTAAAATATGTTACCTTGTAAAAGTCTTGTAATGACAAGATATATTTAAAAAAACAAACACAATACTAACAAAAAAAGTCAGAACAGGATTTTTTTATCATTTATTATTAAATACATTAAATCGTTCCATACGTTATTTTATGGTGGTCCGATTGACCAATTAACGTTTTTCAATTTTTTAATATTTATGAAAGGTATTAGTTGAGGTACAAAAGTCACGAGCGATTCGAAATCAACTTCTTTCAGCCGAAGATCGTGGGTTCTAATCCTGCTCGTGACACTGACTTTTTTTATATCGAACAATACCCTTCATAAATATTAATTATCTTATTTCTTCAATTCGTTTAAAATAATTTTACATTGAGGAAATATTATAGATCAGCATTTCCAAACATGACAGATCTGCCAGACGAGAATGCACTGTGTGGAGAGAGTACACCAAAAGATATGTACGCATATAAACCGATCGAAATAAACACCTCAGCTGATATAAGCCGCAGGCTGAATAATGCTAACTCCAATCTGTAAACTTAATCACATCATGAAAGGATCTAAATGCTATACTTCTCACTACATACTTTCACAATGCACAAATCACTGCTATCAAAATGATAATCTTTTCCTTTTTAAAACACGATAAAACAAACGCCTCCATATTGGAAAAACCTGGCGCCTCGTTAAAGCTTGAAAATATTTGTCAACTCGTTGTAAAAGGGAGGGCCGCAATTACGAAATGACATCATTTCCCAGCGTTAACGAAATTATTTTTTAATTACTCGTTATTTTTTAATACCAAAGTCTCCTGTTGTAATCTCTCGAAATTTCGTCATACTTTCAAAATTGGACGACATATTTTAATGTTTGTTCCAAAACAGTGTATAATTAACAATTAAAATATTCATAAAATAGCTGGTTTATTACTTAAATTTACTTTATACAATTAAAAATACCAATTCATGTTTTTCGTTATCAATGACCCTGTATATTGGGTTAAGGATTATTTTGTGGTGGTTAGATTTAATAAAATTGAGCGAATTAGTATTTTCTATTTTGGGAAGCCTGTTTACGATGTTGTAATTATTTACTTTAACTTCGCTAGTTTTCGGAGTCCGCTTGACCCACCCATCGAACCCAATTTTTATTGTTAAAAATAAATTCACTATCTTTCGTGGTCCGCTTGACAAATTAATATCTTCCAATTTCAATATTCAAGGCTTTTCGTTGAGAGAAAAAAAGAATTGAATAATGGCAAAAAGAAGGGAATATTCAAAAGGTGGGGTTGAGACGGGAAGTTAGTGTCTCAGTGGATCGAAGTCACGATAGCTCAAGGAGTAGTAGTAGAGGAGTATTTAGCGTAAGATCGGAGTTTCGAACACCGTTCTTGACTATGACTTTTTTGATCTCAAATAAACACTTTATTAATTGAAAAATGTTAATTGGTCAATCGGATCACGAACTAAAGGATTTAATAATTAAACATAAGTGTATTTTCACGAAAGCTTTCCGTGGCCATTTCATTTGTTGCAGAGAATCAAATAGATTACACATTTGAAAAATGGCAAAAAGGAGGGAAAATTCAAAAGGTGGGGTTGAAACGGGAAGTTAGTGTCCGAGTGGATCGAAGTCACGATAGCTATCCATTTTCCTTATACTTGCATTTTTGTCGATAACCTGTCGGGATGTACTGTAAGTTTGAAACCCCTCGATGGTAGAAATTATACACAAACTACTATTTAATAGTTGTGTAATACATCGTAGAATTTTTACGTATATTTTTTTATATTTGTTATTCATGCATTAATTTCAGTATTAGTTATGTTTAAATTCGGACGGAAAATTCGTGTTATACATTTAATTTTTCTTTTTATCCAGGCGTTTTGAATTTATTTTTAACTAATTAAGGTGTGTAGTTGAGATTTAAAAAACTCAGTTTCACCGATTCGAACCCACGATCATCGTCGAAATACACCGTTGCTCTACCACTTGAGCTATCGTGACTTCGATCCACTCGGACACTAACTTCCCATCTCAACCCTACCTTTTGAATTTTTCCTCCTTTTTGCCATTATTCAATTCTTTTTATCTCTCAAAGAAAAGCCTTGAATATTGAAATTGGAAGATATTAATTTGTCAAGCGGACCACGAAAGTTAGTGAATTTATTTTTAACAATAATTTAATTACTGTTAAAAACAATTTAAATATTTTGAATATTTTGTTTTTAATTGAATACTTTTGTAATATTTTAATCTTAAACCTGTGAATCTTAAACTCACGTTATAATTTGATATGAACTAAATTAAAAACACGGTTGAAGCAATATAAAACCCTTTGTGTAATGAAATGTCGTTTTATTAAAACGCATTTTTGTAATTTTTCCCATTATAAACTTTATTACTTACTTTTGGTTATTTGAAACTTGTTTCCTTATTGTAAGAACAAAATATCAAGTTGTATTTTTCGTAATATGAAAGTAGCGCTATTTCGTTTTATTGTAAATTGGAAAGTGCTGTTGATTTATACCAGTTTGACTTAAACATACTGCTCATCTGAATACTGTTTGTCAGACGAAAGTAACACATTGTCATTTTAAAAATTGAACACCCACTGGGATTAATTAGGTTTGTGAGTTTAAGTATAAAATTAGGTTTCCCCTGGATAATAGGAGGCAGCACTTTTACTAAAAGGAGGCGAGAAGAGAGAATCCCCTGCACTAAGGGAATGAAGCAAAACAGTTTTAATTGATTACTTACCCCGAGGGCGGAAGTAAGGGTGGGATGTGGTAAGAAGTGGCTCTGCGGTGCCGACTTCCCTCCGTTCCCCATGGGCCGAGATCCAATTCCATTTGAATAGGAACCGGCGGCATCGAGGGCAGTGCTTCTGCCATGTAATTGAACCCATTTTGTTTATTACCAGGTCGTGAAGAGATGGATACGAAAAGGTCCGAGGTGGCCTGGGCAGAGAGACGAACTTTCTCCCCTGGGCGGCAGTTCCCCACTTCCGGAAGATTAGTTCCGTGGAACGCTTCGTAAATCCTGTCCGTTTTGCCTCATCAGGCTTCCTTTATAAAAGAGCTTTACTTATATTCCTTATTTAATCATTTAAACAGCCCCGAGAGTCTCCCTTGTTTTGTTCCCGTTTCTTTTTGGCCTTTCGCATTTTAATACAAAGACCCTCCAACTTGCTGAATATATTAACTCTTGCTGTTACAGCTTTCTTGACGTTGATTTAGACAAAAACTTTAAAATGTATTCAAAAAGGGAAGACTTAAATTTATTCAATATCCATGTAAAATAATCATAACATAACAATTCTATCGCACTCGTACACTCTTTCATTGTTTCAATTATTACATTTTTCCTTCTTCTCGGGAAAAAGTAATAAAGTTTAAATAGTGGCGGGATGAGCAGAGAAGAGACGCGCGAGAAGCAGGAAGCAATCCGCGGCCGGTAAGATCATGATCTGGGTGGCACTGGGTCCTGCATTGGAAAAAAACAAAGAAAAAGAAAGCAGGAAAAAAACAAGAGGACAGTTGGGGATAGACGTTCCGAGGAAGAGGTGTCTCCGCGACGAAAAGAATATATTGCTGTTGTGTTTTTTTAACGTGTATGCGTGTGTGTGGGTTGTGAACCTCGTCGTGGGTTCGAAGAGCTCCTACGAAGACGAACTGGCTGATCCCGCCAAGTGAGGAGTAACCTCGTGAGTGGGCACATCTCCGATTTCTTACGAGGCCTGATAATCCCGGACAAGTTCTGGCCTTTGATAGCTTTTGAGAAGGATTTGTTTTGTACTTGTAAATAGAATAGTTGTAATTAAGATTCTTTTTTTTTTATCGTAGTTTTAAGGCCTAAGTAAAGTATTACTTTAAGGCATCTTGCTTGTTATTGAATTAACTTGGATAGTAGCAGGAAGACTTCATTATTTGGCTCCCATCATCCTGGTTGGAAGCATTATCAGGAAGAAGAGAACCAGAAGCGCTGTATCGCTACCCACCCCCTTTCCATTCGTCCTATTGTCCTACTCTTCTTTTCCTTTCATCCCCTGGTTTCGGTATTTATCCTTTCCCAAAAATACCGTGGCGCTCAACATAACACCTGTAAATAAACTTTCACCTCCTCACCCACCATCATTTGTCTCTCCCTTAAACACGGTCCCCCCTTCTCCACTGAGCTACCGCCAACGTACGTGCAGCTGCAGTAAGGAAGCTGTAACAAAATATCTCTGTTTCTCTCACCATCTCGTTTTTTTTTATCTGGCCCACTCTGCTTTTCTTTACTTCCTTCTTTTTCTCACTATTTTCCTTTTTCTTACACTTAGATACTTTTTGCATTTTCACTGTATATATCTCTATCATTGTTCTTCCATTTTCTCTGTTTTATTATCTTTCTCTGTCTCTCTTTTTATCTAGCTCTCCTTGAACAATTTCTTCTTCGCCCATTTCTCTTTTCCACTACTTCTTATCTTTCCACATTTTTCTTTTTTGTAATCTAAAATTTATAGCAATGTGTAAATTCATTTTTTACAACCTACAGGTAATTTACAATTTGAACAATGTTTATAAAGTCTAGGATCTGAAGATGATCTCAATAAAAGTCGAAACGTTGGCATGATAAAAAAAATGTTTTTCTAAAACCTACGCCACACCAGGCCGCATCTCACGATCTCCGAATTGACTACCGATCACTAGAATGTATAATACCTCGATTATATGAGTTATAACTTGTACATGTATATTTTTCTGTCTGTCTCTCTCTCCCCCTCTCTCTTATTAATCTCGCTTTGCTTGAACAATAACTACATGCAAAACCATCATAAAAAAATCATAAAATATATGCTAAGTCGAATGACATCGGTTATCAAAGCAAGAAGGGGAAATACTCGGTATGAATTGATTATTTTATTCATTGTTATTCTATGACAACATTTTTTTCTAAAAAATTTTTTACTCAATTAAATTTCCTTAGTTTATATTTGAACTCTTTTTAGTAAGCAAAAATGCTTAAATCAGTAGATAAGAGTACAAAGTTTTTACATCATGACAGCAAAGTTTTGCCATTTGTTCAGAAGATATTTTAATGACGTTTATCACTTACCCATGTATCCTCACTCGCCCTAAGGCACTTCCGGACTTCCTTCTTCCCTGGGGTCCTATAAAAAAAAAGAAACTTTAAACGCAAGCTCAAATGAAAATGTTGAAAGAAATAATTTTAAACGTTTAATTGTAGTATAAATTTTGTCATATCACATTTGTAATAATTGGTTTAAAAATAGCATGATATTATATTTTATAAATCAATTAATATTTATGAAAGGCATTGGCTAAAATATAAAAGTTTATGTCACGATTCGTACCCACGAACTTCTGCTTATTACATCGCTGCTCTACCACTTGAACTATGATGACTTCGATCCACCCGGACACTAACTTCCCACCAACTTCTCAACCCCACCTAGCTCAAGCAGTAGAGTAGAGGCGTATTTAGTCGACAGACTTTTTTTCTCTCAACCAATACCTTTCAGAAATATTAATCAATTGATAAAAGTTAATTGGTCAATCGGACGAACTGTAATATATTATATTTTATGCATTGACAAAAATTTATCTCTTTGTGAACAATATTAGCCCGATAATTGTAAATTTTCATCTACCAATAGAACTGATTTGTAAATATTTTATTACTTTGAAGACAACTTGGTCATTATACATATTTTTATTTAATTGAAAAATTATTTAAGAAATCACAGACTTGTAACGTACCAAAAGTAGTTTGGGCCTGGATAAATATTGTTTACATGCCCTGTAACTGAACATATTATTAATTAATTTATTTAGCAAGTTTAAGAATGTTAAGCTTCTTTGTAATCCGTTGTTTCTTTTTTTTTTCAGATGGCGTTGGATTGTAGAAATAAAAGCAAGACTTTTCCGAAGATTAAGTCGCCCCTTTTGTAATTGACCAAGAGAAAATCCTTCCAACGTCCAATAGTGCCTGTGTTATCAACTTAGAAGGGGAAGAGTCTCAAGTGGGTCGATAAGAGAGTCTACCTTCGACAGCTGCACTCAATTAAGAAGTCGGATTTGTCAATAAGCAAATGAAATTAAATGTAACAATACTGTTTTTAAAACATAATATGAAATGAAAACGTTATATTAAAATAAAGGCGCAAAACCAACTACATCGAATTGGGGTGTGATGAAAACTCCTTATACCAGGTAGAGCAGTATTGGTATGAAATAATAATTTTGTCGGCATGTTTTCTTATTACAATTACATTAACTTGTAATTAACTAATTAATTATTATTTATTACAACTCATTAAATTCACTAGTTTTCGTCATCCTCTTAACCAATTAATATCTTTCAGGTAATTAAAAAAAATCACGAACGAGATAGCTCAGTGAGTAGTGAAGGAAGAAGGAGTGGCATCGAGATTACTTTCTTGTTTCTGTCTGGGATACAGTATCTATTAACATACAATTACAACATGAACAGATTGTTTTCCCACGTACAAATTAACATATACATTTATGCAAATTATAATTTTTTACTATTTCGCTTCTGAGCACTCTCAACACGACACAAAAGAATGACACTGCTACGCAGAAAACAATCCATTTGAGCCCGGAAGAAGATCTGAATAAAGGTCGAAACGTTGGCACGATAAAAAAAATATTTTTCTACAACCTAAGTCCCACCGCATCTCACCATCTGCCAATACCTATTTCATTTATTGAACGGTTGTAAAATATAAGCGGTTTCCAAACAATTAAATTCAAATTTGATAAATACATTATTTTTATAATGATTAAGATTTTTAGTTGAGATAAAAACGTCAGTGTCACGAGCGGGATTCGACGTTCGGCTAGATACGACGCTGCTCTACCTCTTCGATCCACTCGGACACTAAAAAAATGAAAACTGGCAAAAAGGACGGAAAATGGGGTTCGAATCCGCTTTTTTATCTTAACCAACACCTTAAATACAGGATTAATTAACTGAAAGATATTATTTGACTAAGTGGACCACGAAAAATAGGTAAGTAATAAAATAGGAAGTACGAATAATTAAATGTTACGATTTCCGCTTATTTAGTTTTTAAATACTTTTTTTATTTATTAACGCTATTCATTATTATTTAACTGTTTTCAATAATTATCTTTTCGCTTTAATAAGAATCTGATATCCCAGCATGTATATGTATGTGTATGTACATGTGTGTATGCGTGTGTAAGTATATATATATATATATATATATATATATATATATACATTGTTGTATGTATGCATATATTTGTTTGTGTGGGTATGTAGATTTTATTAAAAGAAATACAGCTTAAATATAGCTTAGACGAATTAGACGAAGGAAGATTTCAAAGCAAATATAATGGAGAAAATATAAAGTCAAGTCTACCAATGGATGAGTAAAGATTGGAGCTCAAATTAAGATGCATAAAATATCAAAATTTTATTTAAAAATAATCACCTCAGAATGAAATTATAGGATTGATTATAGTATTCTAGCCAGTATATTTGATTTGTTGATGTATTTGATAAAAATATAACTATGTTTTTATTATTTTTGCGTTTTAGATGTTTGCTTAATGAAATACTCATTAAATAAGGATAAAGTAGAAAGGGGGAGCAATCGATTTTCTTCCCAGTACAGATACATTAGAAAGGGCCCAACTCTCCAAAAACTTGGTCGGCCCAACTTGGGCCAAAGTTAGTACGAGTGTGCGTGGCATTTATACAGCTGAGGGTCGGCGGTTTATAAATCACCGGCTCCGCCTCCACAAACCGCCGGTAAGATTGACGACGTTGATAGATCCCGGGGACATGAGGCTTGCATCATAAACTAGCTCGGGTACCCGGCTCGACGGAGCGGGCGTGCTGCGAGTGATTGCTGAATCGCACACGGGGTTGGGGGGTGGAAGCCGCCAGCCGTTCGCCCCTAATTGCACCCCACACCCTTTCGTAAACATAACGCGTTTTTGAAATCTTCCGCGGAACACACGATTCTCATAAATACAGAGATAGATAATGACAAAAAGTATGACAGAAAAATAATAAACCTGTAGTTTAGCATAAACCCAAAATCATTAATTTTCATGGTCCGCTTGGACTAGCTCAAGTGGAAGAGTAGCAGCGTATCATACCTGATTCTTACTATCATTCTACTGAATGTCGTGGGTTCGAATCCCGCTCTTGACAGTGACTTTTTTATCTCAACTTAAACCAATATTAATTGGTCAAGCGGACATCGAAGACTAGTCAATTTAATGAGGTAAAATGAAATACTTCACTAAAGTGGTCATTTTATTTGTCCCCGAGAATCAAGTTGAATTTACATTTGAAAAATGGCAAAAAGGAGGTGTAAAATTCAAAAGGTGGAGTAGAGACGGGAAGTTAGTGTCCGAGTGGATCGAAGACACAATAGCTCAAGTGGTAGAGCAGCGGCGTATCAAGCCGAAGTTCGTGGGTTCCAATCCTGCTCGTGACACAGATTTTTTAAATCTCAAATGAAAACTTTAATTAACAAATCAAAATTTTAGAAACCGACTACACTTCACATTCATGAATAAATCTCAATAATTAGGTAAATAAGCGATTTTTATTCTTTTTTTAAAGTGCTATTTTAAGCTGTCAAGCTGTATTGTAACTTTTATAAGATTGTTGAAAATCCAGTTTGTTTATCAGAACTATTTTTAATCAAGGTAAAAGCGAAAACATTACTGCTTTGTTTTCGATTAAAGAACATTCGAGAAAAACAGGTGCGACTCACTTACATTATGTAATTTCTTGAACTTACAATGTTATCACAGGGTCGATATCCATAGAGGTGCGATCTCGGACATTGCCGGTACACCCTATCCGGAGGGCCAACCGGATTATCTGCCGAGAATCTGAACAGACGGCTTTGCTTATTTAACATAATAGGATTAAGTTAGTTAGCCAAGTTGCCTTGTCGAAGCCATCACTTCGGCAGTAAGGCCGACCAACTAAGACGGAAACTATTGGAATGTAAACAGGTCGATTCCACACCCACGGAAAGATAATAAACCAAACTCTATTCAATCGGCCAGAAGTCGGAAACATGATATAAATAACTATAGGTACAATATTTTATTTTAATCTTAATATTAATGCTACAAATAATTACAAATTTCAAATAAACACTGAGAGGCAAAAAAAGTGGTCACCTTCCTAACATCGATTTTATGTCTTTTTGATATAGTGCTGTAGGTTAGTTTTATTATACAGTTCATTTACTTGACCAGCACCCGATGTAGTACTTAACGGGTTAATATTATGGTCGATTCGATACTCAACAATTTTCATACACCTTTAACTGCGACATTCTTAATTCCTGCAAATTATCTACCATCACTGGGACACTTTTACAACTCGTTCCAGAAGTGTACGGTAGGGTTTAAGTCAGGACTACACCCTGGCCACTCAAAACATTGAATTGAATCCAGTTTCATACAGTCACTAAAGATCCAAGCTATGTGGGGGTCTTGCGATGTCTCGCATGAAAATAAAACTGTCGCTAATTAGTAGCGTATTAACAAAAAAACTTCTTCTGATAGCACATCTTCAATGTTCAACTGTTGAGACCCTCTGAGAATGCGACTTACCGAAAGTCTTGGCCAAACCGAAACAAACGTCGCGGTGATGTATCGCCCTCCTGTACTTCTCCAAACCCTTTCTCGGCCGACAGAAGACCTCTAACAAAACTTTGACTCACCCCAAAACAAGATTTTAGTCTAATCTCGCTAAGACGAATTGATGTGATTTCTTGCGAAACTTAACCGATCTGGTCTGGCGTGTCAGAAGTTTTGGATCAGTGGTGGGCCTTCTCGCATGTATAATCCACGAATCTGAAAGCCTTAGCATTAGAGTGGGTAAACTGATATTAACATTTCTAATTTGTTAAAATCAATCAATTAATCTCAACAGCGATAGAATGTCGATTACAGAGAACATTCAAAACCATAAAACTTTCATCTCTGATTTTACTATAGTTCATTAGAATAAAATACTAAATTAACAGTGAAGAGAACTCATGTCATGAAAATCATTTGGTTAAAAAATATAATTCTATTCCGCACAATAAGCATAATACAAATAATAAGTTTTTAAATATAAACAGCAAAAAGTTTGATCATTATTAAAAAATTCATGAATTTCTTTACACAAAGAGCGAAAATTGCTTGGTGAAGGTGCAGAAGGCCCAGTGCCAAGAACTGGGGTCTAAACTCCAAAATGATCCTATGGCTATACACCTGTGTTGTAAGACCCTTGTCGGTGGTATGGTGGACCCAAGTCTTTAGGTCAAAGCAATAAGGCTGCTAAGTGTCACCCAAAGACAAGAATGTCTCAGTGTCACTTGTGCCATGAGCGCAACGTCAAATGCGTCTCTCGAAGATTTATTAAACCTCCCATCACTTCACATTTTAATCCAACGAGAAGCTCGAGTAGCAGGTTACAGGATCATAACTCGACAACCATCTGCTAGGGCAGGCCATGTGAAAAAAAAAACAATAGAAAAAGTGGGTGGAGGTACAAGGTGATGCCATTCTAGGTATGCCAATTGATACCACTACTCCTAAGTATAACTTCAGCAAGACGTACATAGTACAGAAACCTGAACGGAAAGAATGGGCTAAGGGAACACCACTACAGGCAAATTCCTACTGGTATAATGACGGCTGCAAAACGGACAAGAGTACGAAATCCTGGAGGAGTCTTGGGATGAAATCCAAAGCTGAACTGACGGTAAACCTGGGCAAGTGTACCACAGTTTTCCAGTCTAAAATCATAGCAATCGAACAATGTGCCAGAGAAATAAAAAAGGATAGGAACAGCCAGGCAGCCTTCAGCTTGTTCAGCGAGGCGAAAGCGAAGAATGTTTGGAAATGCATGGAGTCCTGATGGAAGTCAGCGACATTAATGACCGACCCTCGCATGGGTCTCTGGACATTCTGGGCATACAGGCAACGAAACAGTTGACATGTTTGCCAAAAAGTGGCTCCCTTGGATGGATTCTATGAGCAGAATGAGCAGAGCATAAGAACCCTGCATTTGCCTAGTATCCTGCCACAAAAAAATAATACATCTTAAAATGGATCCTTAATGAGTCTCATTATTCAAAAATTGCCATGTATTAAAGAAGTTTTTAATATAAACAATAGTATAGATAATGTTTGTAACGTGTGCAGAAACGTTGTCAGCATATACAGTTTTCATAAAAATACAAGTAAACAAGTAACAACAATAAGAAAAATGTATGTAGGAAATATTTTTTTTCTCAGAATGTTATACGAGGCAAATGTACAATTCGAGGAATACAAGATGAGATCACGTTGTACATTTTCACGAGACACGTACACTCAATTTATCTACTAGTTTCCAGATTTAAATCTACATTACAAAAACCGCTGTCATTATTAAACCCATCTGATGGACAAGGCTTTATTTTTAAATAAAACATAACCAAAGACATAAGTTCAAGTCAGCGGGTAAATCAGCGTGATCAGATTACGACGTCACATGGCAGAGAAAGAAGCTTCAAACAATTTATTACATTAAAAATTGAATATTAAATAATTTTGAGGTTATATTTTTTAAAAGCTTTTCAAAATAACTCTTTATATTTTTGTTTAAAATATTAAATAATTTCAATTAATAAAGGTTTTTAGTTGAGATAAAAAAGTCAATGTCCCGAGCGGGATTGGAACCCACTGCCTGCGGCTAGATACGCCGCTGCTCTACCACTTGACCTGGTTACACTCGGACACTAACGTTCCAGCTCAACATCAACTTTTGAATTTTCCCTCCTTTTCGCAATTTTTCAAATGTCGTGTAATCTATTTGATTCTCGGCGACAAATGGAATGGCCGCGGAGAGGTTTAGTGAAGGGATACGTTTTAAATTATTAAATTCACTAATTTCGTGGCCCCTTTGACCAATTAATAAATTACAATTAATTAACGATTAAAACTACAATGCTAAGCACAAAAGTCACTATCACAGTCATCATATTATATATGCAATTAAAAGTGATCGAAATTGTTTGGTTAAATTTTATCACTCTTTGACGAATTTAATTATCTTTTTTCCCATTTTGTAGTCTTTCTTCCTTTACTTTATTTTTTTAAGCCTTAAAATTCCAAAAATTTAATTTTCGGTGTATGAAATAGTACACCAGTTAACATACGTCGTCATAAACATCCTCGAATTTTAGCATAATTA
This sequence comes from Cimex hemipterus, assembly GCA_039619505.1. Taxonomy (NCBI): domain Eukaryota; kingdom Metazoa; phylum Arthropoda; class Insecta; order Hemiptera; family Cimicidae; genus Cimex; species Cimex hemipterus. The sequence goes on along the minus strand of CM077112.1, from coordinate 3,498,052 downwards.
CTGAAAAATTACTAAAACTATTAATAAACTAAAAATTATTAATAGAAATCGTTGAATACCCCATTTCGAGTAATTTTGCAGTCTTTTACACAATAAAAAATTAATTTATTAATTAAAAATTCAGATTCATATTTGTAGAAAACATTTTCTTTTTCATGACAACGTTTCGGTTTTTACTGAGATCATCTTCAGGGCGCAAAGTGTTTTTTTTTCTACATAATTAAGCCATTCTTGTTTGTCGTGTTGAAAGTACCAATTACGCAGGAAACAAATACTTTATGCCCTAAAGATGATCTCAATAAAGATCGAAACAGTTAATTTCGGTTTTTAGTTGAGATGAAAAAAAGTTAATGGCACGAGCGGGATTCGAACCCACTATCTTTGGCGAGATACGCCGCTGCTCTACCACTTGTGCTATAGTGACTTCCATTTACTGGGACACTAACTTCCCATCTCAACCACACCTTTTGAATTTTCCCTCTTTTTTGCCATTTTTCAAATGTCTAATGAAATCTAATTGGATTCTCGATGAGAAATGCAATGGCCACGGAGAGCTTTAGTGAAATATTCTTTATTTTAGCTTATTAAATTCACTAGTTTTCGTGGTCCGCTTGAAAAATTAAATCTTTCAAATATTTAATGTTTTTAGTTGTTGAATTATAGTTATATGCAATGATTATTAATGAATATTGTTTGAAAATAAGGGTTCCTGATGAAGGCTGAAAATCAAATGAAAGGTAGGTCGAACAAGAAAATTATAAAAGTCCTCAGCCTCAATTAACATCATTGAACTACTGACTTGATTTACCCAAAACGCTTTTACACTAGTTTTCAATGTTAATCGTTTCTGGAGCCTAAGTGAGCTTCTCCTTTTATTAATATTTCCAGTAGAGGTCGGCTGAGTTTCTAATGCATTTATAAAGGTTTTTCTCATTGCTCCTATGAGCATTATCTTAGATGAAAAAAAATATGATTAAATTTTTCCAGGGTCACAGTCGGGTTTCTGACTTCTAGTAATATCATACGTTGTTTGAAAACTCTTGGTCTTAGAAAATAACGGCATATTATGTCTAATATATGAATGAATTTAATAACACACCGTCGTCATAATGCGAAGGTCTAATTATCTAGCTTTTAGTACACGTAGGTCGAGAGGACGTCGGCCCTTGATAATTACATTTCACACAAATGTGTTTTGATCAAAGCCGGTATGAAAGGGGCTGTATTAGCTTTCATTGAGTGTTAGTGCGCACATTTGTAATCATAAAATTATGAAAACATAATTCCTTCGGACAATAGTTCGATTTTTACTCAACGCTAAGAAAAACACGATTTTTTGTTTAATTTTTGCATTTCCTGTTTGATAGAACGGTATATACAACCCTTTTGGGATTTAAAATAGTTATATTTGACAGTGATTGGTTGAGATAGAAGTTATGAATTTCCATGGGTTTGTAGTGAAAAACTTTATTTTCCGGTCTGACGCGCAGCCCAATGTGGGACGTCTCGCTTGAGGCTTTTTTTTTATAATTGGAATGGGTTTTTCGTGTTTTAATCTTACCGCCCGTGGTTATCGCCACCCGGAAGTGGACGACGCCAAACCTGGTCGTTCCAATTATTATCCGAACAAAAAACACCGAATAAAAATTGGATAACGCACTAGGTTTAATAAAAGTATTTATGAAAAAAATGTGAAAGCTTATATCAAAGCGCTGGTGACAGTGGGTTTTAACAAATCAACTTTGCACGGGTTATTTTTATGGGCGTTAAACAGGGAGAGCACGTTTTACCTGAGGCAGTCATGGATTTTAATCAACACAGGCTAGAGTAATTACGCAAAAATGACAGCAGGTGTTATATAATACTTGTAAATATAATATACACATCGTTTGATAATATTTAGGCATACATTAATTATTTTATAAAGCTAGACAAAAAATCCTTACAAATATATTAAAAAGTCAAAAGATATAACAACAGAAATAACATCATGTGTAATACATTTATATTTTTATCTGCACACTTTTATATATTTAAATTATTCATTTCATAAATGTTATATTGTATGACAAGGTATCTTTTCAGAATTACAGTTAGGTCATCGACTTGCAAATTAGTTCCTTTGCAGACGAAGACTACTAATCACTGAGGAGGAAAACTCTTTGAAAAGTTGGTAGAATTAGTAAAATGGCATTTTTTTTCTGAGACATCAGAACTCGAAGAAACACCGGTGATTGAAGGGCATATTTAGGACGTGCCGGCAGAGGGTCGAAAGCGTGAAGGAGGGTTGACCAGGACTTATTCAGTGTCATGTTCACACCGGAGGCACGTCAGCTTTTTACGTCTGGAGACTGGACGGCCAATATGGCATCGTGATTCGTTTAAGGTTTCCCTTGGGGGGACGTAGGAAAATTAAGTTTTACATGGACCGCAATGCTTTCCCGGGTTTTCCTTTTTTTACGACGATTTATTTAACTGTGATTCTATCCCATTCTATAAAATATTAGTAGTTGTTACTTAACACCAAGATTGAAATCATAATTAATTTTTTATCGATCCAATTCATGGAAAATGGTAAAATAAATGAAAAAACTTCTTGGAATATTGCTTGAAGCAAAAATCATCAATGAAGCCAAATATTAAGGTATGAAACAGAAGAAACAGGAAAAAAAGTGAAAATTCCAAATTATTATTAAATTAACTGAGCTTTTTAGTTGAGATAAAAAAAAGTCAGTGCCACGAATGTTATTCGAACCCACGATATTCGGCTAGATACGACGCTTCTCTACCACTTGAGCTATGGCGACATCGATCCAATCGGAAACTAACTTCCCATCTCAACCCCACCTTTTTGAATTTTCCCTCCTCTTTTTGCCATTTTTCAAATGTCACGTATTCTATTTGATTCTCGGCGAAATATGAAAGTTAAAAATGGCAAAAAGGAGGGTCATGGGTTCGAATCCCGCTCGTGACACTGACTTCTTTATCTCAACCAAAAACCTCAATTAATTAAAAAATTTAAATTAAAATTAAAATTTCATCATATCTGACCGCATCTCATGATATCTGAATAATTAATTAAAAAGAATTTACTTAATAAAATGTATGATAAAAGTTTTTTTCATTTTTAGATCAACAGGGTTTGTATTGTGGTGGTACACAATAAGTGAAATGAAAGAGTCTAATATTAAATAATTTCATTATTTAATTTTCTTTTAAATATTTTATGTAGGACGTAAGGAGAGCAGCTGTTCCCCCTTCTACCATATACAATTTTAGTTTATTTAATTTTTCCTCTTCTCAATATTTGTAATCAAATATAAGCCTGTAATAATCTGACATATTTGAAATCCCAATGACACAAGGACATCAGTGCTCTGGGATTAGAGGAAATCTGTTTCAGTCGGCTGACAGTAACATCTTCTTGATACGTTGAACCATTTGAAGAAAAATTGTGATAGCTTGTCAATAACAAGCTGCAACTCATTTCAAATAAGCTGCCTCTTACAAAGAAGCCTTGTTTCCTTTATAACCTATGTTTTATTACATAAAAATTCAATAAATATAAATATGTTTAAAGGTTATTTTTTACCAGTGTATTGTATCACTAAATTGACATTTATTTTGTCTGAAAGAGGATCGTTTATGTTTACCTAATTGGCAAACCCTGGGTTGAAAGTTATTGTCCTGAAATGCAAGCCGTTGTACAAATCGGGTGTCAAGCTGTAATGGGCAATCTCGGAGAAGCGGTGAAATTTTACACGTCCAACCAGGAACGCAGGTGTTTTTCCCGGGGCCCGGATCCTCGGTGACAATTGGAAGCCGTACGTTTAAATCGAAATCAAGAGGTTTCACCGGGCGGATCCATCCTCGCCGCTCCGCAAATGCTTTCCCTTCAATCCGAATAAATTTGCCTTTTCAATTTTCCAGCCAAGGCTTACCACTGTAATTTACGGGTAATCGGAGCCTTTTAAAGTTCAAAAGTAAAACTGTGATTTCGTCTGTGCTGTTCAGATTTACTTTATTGGTATATCTTTTAAAACATTTGTTTTACAAATATCACTTAGGAATGTCAGCAATTCTAAAAAGAAGTATATCGCTAACACATCATTTATCACAACATTTCAACGCATAAAGGATCGCAGTCTGTAAAATTTGCCTGAAAGACCAGTAAAAGAAGTAAAAACAGCCGCGGCGATGACCTCGGCTGTTTGTCGGCCCATAAACTTTCCACATTATTATTCAGAACATCAGAACTAATTTACTCACCCCAAACTCTATTAATATTCTCTCTCTCTCTCTCTCTCTCTCTCTCTCTCTCTTTTCGTAGAAGCGCGTCAGGTTATACAGAGAAAACAACGAACATATTTTAAATATAAGCTATATACAAAAAAAAACAGATAAAAACATATTGTTTACGCAACTCGATCGATCCAAATTATGAAATTAAACGTAAACAAATTTGTTGATAACGAACTGAAAACCCAAGTGCATAGTTCCCATAAATCACAAATGTAATAATTTAAAAAAACCATGTTCTCTCTCCCTCTCATTTTCTCTCTCTTTCTCTCCCTCCCTCTTTCTCTGTCTCTCCTATCACTCTATCTCTCTTTCTCTTTTCCTCTCGAACTATTTCACTTAATCTCTTTCTATCACTTTGTGTTTTTTTCTCAGTCTCTTTTGGTGTGCTGATTTGTTTCATATGTATATATTTCCCTCTCTCTCTTTTATTTTTTCCTCTCGCTATTTAGATTCTCTCTTTCTCACACTTTCTTTCACTTTCAATTTCTTTTCTATCACACTTTCTTACTCTCCCTCTTCTCTCTCTCTCTCTCTCTCTCTCTCTCTCTCTCTCT
>CM077112.1:3451160-3484305 GCA_039619505.1 Cimex hemipterus | reverse complement strand
ACATCCTACATCTAATTGTAAAATTTAAACAATGTTTGTAAATCCCAGGCTCTGAAGATGATCTCTATAAAGATCGAAACGTTCGCAAGATAAAAAAGTTTTTCTAAAACCTACGTCACGCAACCGCTACTGACAACCTCCAAATAATCATTAGAAATAGGTTATTACGAAACCCAGCCTAAACCCTGCCCTGTTCCTGAATGTACATGTCGGTCAATTTATCCAATGTATTCAGGTATAAGTTGTGAACTAGCTGTTTGATCGGTGGCATTGTCTAATTTTGCAAATTGTACCACGTTTTTCTCATAGGCTTTTTCTCTATCAATTGTTGTTATCCAAATTGAATTTTGCTCATCATTTTCGTTTCGTGGCCATCCACCTACACCTGTGCCTGTGACCTTCGTTGTTAAACCCTGTCCTCGTGGATTCGAAAGATCATACCACCGAGGACTGAAAAAATACCATCTAAAATGAGTTGCCTTGATCAAAATAAAAATTAACCTTTAAAACAAAAAATCTTTTTTATCCCGTTTGACATGTAAGATATTTTAAGGTATAATTTAAATTATTAATAATTAATTTATGATAACGCACTTTACGTAGAATAAACAGATAACACTCCTAATGTAGACGGTACATCTTCACAATAATTGTCTGCTGCTGTTCTGTCATTAGCTTGAAACCACCTTCTACCATCTTCTTCCATTTTGTTATTCCCCGTTTATTCAATATAAATTGTAATTACTTTTTAAACGTTAGCTGAGGTTAATTTAGGTATGCATGGCTTTTTTAAATTTTAATTGGATTTTTTTTAAATTTACAAATTTTTGTATACATTTGTAATAATGACCTCAGACAAGATAACCTTTTTTCTTAAAGGGAAAACCCTCTTATTTTGTTTCCTTTTTATCCGTTTGTACAGACAATTAGGCTTGACTAATGTAAATCAACCCGTTTCAGAAGTGTATATCAAGATGCACCAAATATCTTTACAATTTAAGACTCGCACGATTTTTTTTTCACCACGCTCCAAATTAGATTTTGTCTTTCGATTTGCTCAGTCCAAGCGCTTATGCAATTTGACTGTCAACGTGCACACTCGAGCACCCCCTTAAACCAATCAGCAAGAATTGTTTTTACCCTTCGTTTAACATATCCGTCGTATTTTTGCATTTGAACTGAAGAATTTTCACCACATCCCCCCTTCAAACCATGTTTTACCTCATCGATCCACAACTTTTCCTCCCCCTCATACAACATCTAAAGCTAACTCCATAAAAATGAATATTTACAATTTTGTACACTTTTTTTTAAATATGGTGATAAATTTTCATATTATGAAACTATCAAGCTTTTGATCAGTGCATACATCATTTTTATTAGTAGAAATTTTAAGTCATTTCTATTAACATAATGTTCATTGATTATTCAGAGATCGTGAGACGTTGGATTTAGAAAAACATTTTTTTTATCGTGCCAACGTTTCGATCATTATTGAAACCATCTTCAGGGCCGGGGATATATAAAGCTTGTTTAAATATTACAAATACATGTGGGGTGTGAAAAAATGAATTCATACAATGCTAAAAATTTGTTGATTGGAAAAATAAATTGAAACAACGATAGAAAATTTTAGATTAAAAATAAGAATTTATGCAGTGCTAAAAATTTTAGATTAAAAAATGAACTTATGCAATGTTATTTTTATATTAAAAAAAGGAGCTTATACAATGCTATAAAAATGTTAAATTAAAAAAATGAATTCATACAATGGTAAAAAGTTTTAAATTAAAAAATGTGAATTTATATAGTGCTAGAAAATTATAGATAAAAATGAATTTATACAAATAATTATAGATTGAAAAAATAACTTGATACAATTATAGAAAATTTTAGAGTAAAATAAATGAATTTATACAATGCTAGAAAATTCAATCAAAGTACTTTCACTCACTCAAAGCGTTTGTTTTTCCTGTAGATGTGTGTCGAAACATTTAAACATAAAACATACATATCTAACTTTTTAAAAACTAAAATCATATAAATTCATTATATTTTTTCAATAAACTAAAACTTACAACATTGTATAAATTCGTGTATTTTTCACATCTCACTTGTACTTGTAAAATTCAAATAAACCCTAGACCCTGAAGATGATGTCAATCAAGACCGAAACGTTGGCACGATATAGAAAATGTTTTTTTGTTTTGTTGTGAGAGATTGTTCCTAGGTCACACCAGACCTCATCTCAGGTTCTCCAAATACTCATTAACTAACGGTCTTTAAACCCAACACACACGTTTCGATTTTTATTGAGATCATCATCAGGGCTCAAAGTGTTTGTTTACCCTGTAGATGTGTCATTCTTTTGTGTCGAGCAACCTCAAAACGACATACAAGAATGACAGATCTATACGGAAAACAAACACTTTGAGCCCTGATGATGATCTCAAAAATGTTCGAAACATTGGCACGATAAAGAAAATATTTCTCTAAAACCGACTTCACACCCGACCGCACCTCGAGATCTCCGAATAAACATTGACTAACGGTCTCTAATCATCACACATTGTATATAATGCCATGATTATATGAGTTTTTAAGTTTGATATACATTTTTTCTGTTTGTCTATCTCTCTCATTCTCTCTCTATCTTTCCCTCTCTCTCACTCTCTCTCTCTCTCTCACTCTCTCTCTCCTTCTCATCCCTTCTCTCCCTTTTCTATATCCAACAAACTGCACTGGTTTTATTTTTTTTTTTTTCAGATTTCGGATCAAAAGCTCTTTGTATTTGTTTGGGGGTCTAGAATAAAAAAACTGCAGGGCTGGAAGTGGACATGGGCATATTGGGGTATGACACAGTTTCTCCTTTAGTTTGGAAGGGGAATCCAAAGTGGGAGACTCTTGTTCCAGGATCCCCCCCGGGACGTGTTAGACCTCCGTCAAGCACTTGTCACAACCACTCCTGCCCTCGGCGGGGTGTCGATGAAAATGTCCTACAATGTACACGTAAAATTGCTTCTCTCGAGAAACCATTTACATTAGCTAGCTTCTCCGAGAGAAAATGGTGTGGTGGGAAAAATCTGGTTTATTTCCGAGAAAGACCGACACTTTTTCACAAACCCCAATTCAGTATGTCTTTAAAAAACAGAAGTATCGGGGAAATTTTTCAACAGTGCGAGAAAGTTTTTAGACTGATTTTATTATTGAGTTAATGGTTACTTCTTTCAAGATTTGTTTCATCTAGAGACTTTTCAAAAACGCTACATTTTCATAAATTCGTCAATGATTATTCGGAGATCGTGTTATGTAGTCTGGGGTGACATAGGTTTTGAAAAAAGGTTTTCTTTATCTTGCCAAAGTTTCGGTCTTTATTACGATCATCTTCAGGGCTCAAAGTGTTTGTTTTCCATGTCGATGGATAATGTATCATAGAGGAGGGAAAATTGAAAAGGTGGGGTTGAGTTGGGAAGTTAATGTTCGAATGGATCAAAACAAAGCTCGTGTAGAGCACTAGCGTATCAAACCGAAGATCGTGAGTTCGAATCCCGCTCGTGACGCTTACTTTTTTATCCTAACTAAAAACCTTAATGAATTGGGAGATATTAATTCGTCAAGCGGACAACGAAAACTAGTGAATTACACACAAAAATGGCACATCTACCCAAATGCCCTGAAGATGATCTCAATAAAGATCGAAACATGGTACGATAAAGAAAACGTTTTTAACTTATTAAATAATCGTCATACCAGACCCGATCTTACTATCTCATAATAATTATTAATTATTCTTTTATAGACAATATGTTCGTAACAGCTTTTTTAAGTTAACACATTGGAAAGAAATATTTTAAAATAGAGTTAAGCCAAATTTGACAGAAACAAATTATAGACATTGAAGGAGGTAAGGAATGCAATTTCCAACACAATACTTTGCGGTTAAACGTAGGAAAACAGCGAAGAAAAGAGGAATTTCTTCATTGCCTCACCCCGCCTAGAACTGTGATGGATGTAAGGCGTGATTAGGTGTCTGGCAATCAGAGAAAACAGAGAAGGAACATCAGGGAATATAGAGATAGGGGAAGGAGCTTCAATCTTCATTACGTTCTAAATTAAAATGTCCCGGGTGAGGAAAAACACCGGTTCGACGTCCGGCGCCCGCTCTTTATGAATTCCTGGTAAATCGATCGAATTAAATTTCGGCCGCGATCTTTTCAGCCCTTCTGAAATGGAAATTCGTTTGCTTGTAATTTACGCTGGAAAGGATCTTAACGGGTTGACTCTTCAAAGGGAGGACTCGACTGTATGTTTCTAACACAAAGCCATAACGATGTTCACCCAAGTGTGGATTTCACCATATTAGAATTATTTGTGAATTAACCAAACCTTTTCGCAATTTTATTTATTTACATCAAATACAATATATGCTAACAAATGTATTATGAGTATGGTTCGGCTCACAGTGATTAAAAAAATATATACTGAATATTCAACAATCCATGGTTATTTGCTCAAAACAATTCAAATGCCATACTTACAAAACCACAGAGTAAATATTGTCGGAATGATGATGAATCGTATTCAAAAAAATTTCAGTCAAACTGTCCCTCAAACTGTTTTTAATTTCAAATTAGCCCTTCTTTTAACCAAATTTATATGAATTTATTACAAATTAAAATAAATTAATTTAAATTCAATAATTAATATTACACATGATTATTTTTTCAATTAAATAACGATTGTTCTGAAATTAACAAACGGTTAATCTGAAATTAAAAAGGTTAACTTAAAATTAAAAACAATTAATTTTAATTTAAAATGATTAATTTAAAAATAAAAAAGGACTTGAATATGAACATAAAAAGAGCTATTAGGAAAATAAAAAAGTTTAAATATTAAATTTCATTTCAAAAAGTCATCTATTAAAATTAAATTAAAGCTAGTTTAAAAATTAAAAACGTTAATTTAATATTAATAATGGTTAATTTGAAATTAAAAAGTACAGTTTAAAGTTAAAAAGTATTAGCTTGAATATGAATATAAAAAAAGCTAGTTTGGAAATAAAAAAAAGTTAATTATTAACAGAGTTAATTTCATTTCAAAAGGTCTTCTATTAAAAATAACTAAAAGTTAGTTTAAAAATTAAAAAAAAGTTAATTTGATGTTAATAATGATTAATTTTAAAATTAAAAAGACTTCATTTGAAAATTAAAAATATTGTTTTAATCTGAAAAAGTGTATGTTAGAATTAAAGAGGTTAATTTGAACTTAAAAAAATTAATTTGATTAAAAAAAACCTGTTTACATTTTTTTAAAATTTGCTTCACTCTTTTTTCTTACCGGTTTTCTCTCATTTCAATCTGTTTTCTAAAAGTTGCTAATCTGAAAGTTAACATATATTATCTATCTTTCCTCTCAACCAAAACCTTAATTAATCAGAAATAATTTATTTGGTCAAGAGGACAATGAAACCTAATAAAATGTGGCAAGCAAAATGATGTATATTTCACTATGCTGCCCATGGCAGCAAATTTGTCGCCGAGAATCAAATAGATTTGGACGACATTTGAAAAATGGAATAAAGGAGGGACAATTCAAAAAGAGGGAGTTGAGATGGGAAGTTAGTGTCCGAGTGGATTGAGGTCACGATAGACAAGTGATAGAGCAGGGGGAATTAGTCCAAGGTTGTGGGTTCGAATCACACTCCTGACACCGTCTTTTTTATCTTAACCAAAGCCTTAATTAATTTAAAACAATTTATTTGGCCAAGCAGAAACCTAATAAAACTAACATCTACTTTTTACAATTTGTTTTGTTACCTATATTTTCGCATTTTTATTGATAATTCTTCCATAAAATAAATTACCAGAGGATTCTTTTTTTCGAGGTTGTTTTTCACGGGTTCAATTTCATCCTAATCGTTATCTATACCATTGTTCATTGTTGGGCTATTAATCATTTATAACATTCCATTCCGCTTACCTGTAAACAACGTAACAACGGATGCGGAAATTCTCTTCAACCTATCCTATGCTCCTGATAAATCGTTATTAACCTACATTGTTTTGTTTCATTTTTACAATAACGATTGTATTTATTAATCTATTAGACGAATCCAAACCAGACGGGCTTTATTGTCAGTATAACTTTTTTTAAATAAATTGTATAAACTTGTAAACTTTAGGGTTTTCATACCGCATATTCGATGAAAAAAGACATAATATTTCATCGTTTCAACGGTTAACTAAGTCATGATTAGAATTTACGCCAACATTATGAAGAGTAAACAATTCTGTTTTCCTCACACACTGAAACTCGAAAAAAAAAATCATTAAAAACGACGTATTTTGGTTGGCGTGATAGATTGATAGAAAGAATTTTGTTGATATTTGGGTCTATTATTTTTAGCGTGAAATTAATTTCAATAATATTTCATTTTTAATTTTTTTTTGTGTTTTTTTAAATTGATTGTAAAAATGGAAGTTGAGAAATTACCTGAAGTAATTAATGTTCCCCCCTAAATCCCGCAAAACAAACTTCCTGCTTATTCTTGGAGAATTATTGTTAAAATCGTTTCACCGACTCTGGAATATTTATTGTTTGTACTTTCTTTTCTCAGTTTGTTAAACGGAAGTTCTCGGGCCAAGAGGTACACAGAGATCAGGTTAATTTTCCCTTGAGGAATTAACTGAGATAATTCAATATTATGATTTGTTGAGCGAGGGAAGGAAAGAAGATTGGATTCAATTTGTATTGAGTGTTTTCACAGAAGTCTTCAGGGCGATGCTGAAATGGAAAGGGGTTTTGACGGGATCTAGAAACGGTGAAAGGGGGCAAAAGGGGAGGTCGGCCCGGCAGGAAATTACTCCCTTTCTCTTGCCTCTAGCGGCGGCCAATTTTAAAACTTTCCACCCCTTCCACCTCGGGGAAGCGGGTCGTATTAACATCCAAGGGATGAGTGCTAATCGGGGCCAAGGGTAATTGGCGGCTGTGGGGTGGCACGACCCATTGTCTCAGAATTATGAAAATAAGATGACTTATCCCCGGCAGGATCCAGCGGTTCTCGGCCTTCCGGGAAATTTCATCATAGACTAATTGATTTCCGACCTTCTTTTTTTTTCAAATCAAAAATCTTTGCCTCTTTCAACCACCCTCAAACGATTAGAAGCTTTCTAATTTTTAATAAGAAAATTTATCCCCTGCTTGAAAACCTTGAATATGGCCCTTTTTAATTTCCTTCAAGCGATAAATACAAGAAGGAAAAACATGCTGACACTTCCATTAAAACTGAGGTTTTTCAAACTTAATTTTCTTTCTACAGCACCCGTTTAAGCAAATATGAAATGAATAAAAGTGATTAATGTCAACTCTCATTAATAAAACATCAATTCATCGTTTCAAATACAAAATCAAACACTTCAATAGAAACAAAGCATTTTAATATTTTTCGTACCGATAAAATTTTTTCTTGCATATAAACAAAATCGATTTTATTATATTTATTTTTATGACAAATTCCATTAATAAAAAAAGGTAAACAATAAAGTATTTCGTTAGGCATTTATTTACGAGATTATACATGCATACATGTAAACTGAACATGGATAAAAAAAAGTAATTAAGAAAATTAATCTGCCCGGAATTGTTCATATGTACTGCTATAACTTTCGAAAAATTTTACCACGCAGATCTTCTGTTCAAAAAACAGCGTAGTTCGTCAGGACAATACAAATAACCTATCGCTCTAGTGCGATATAAATAATAAAAATATGCAAGATCTGTACCAAGCAGATGTTGTTAATTTGATTTTTTTTTTTTACAGGGGAATCCGACAGTTTGGTCATTTCAGCCCCAAGCACATCATATCAATAAATACATTCAGATTCAAATGAACCGGCATTCCCCTCCACACACTCAAACAGTGCAAGGAGTAGGGGCCAAGAAAGGGCTTTATTTTTTAAGTGCCAATTCAACTCCCTTTCTGGCTTCTGTGGGTAAACAGCTATTTCGGTAAAAAAAAAAAAAAAAAAAAAAAAAAAAAAAAAAAAAAAAAAACTGGGTGTGCGCACTATTCATATATTCATATGAGTTAAATTCTTAATACTTTGACGTCAAAATAAAAATAATAATTGCAATTTAGTTTTTAAAAGGAAATATATCTGTATAAATAAAAACAGAAGAAATAATATTTATTGAAAAAATTGTGTTCAAAGTTTAATGCTATTTTTATTCGTTAGTCAAAAATTTAATAATAATAATTTCTTTACGTTTCTTTATACAGCTATAAAACAACAATTAAATTCCATTTTAACATTAAAATTTGTAGATTTGACAAACGCTTATTATATGTTCAAAGGATTCTTTAAGTTAAAAATAATAATATATTTTCATTTTATGTGAAATAAATTATAATTGAAATTTCAAATTCAACAATCATTGGTTGTCGTATTTATTTTGATTTCAATAAAATATAATAGGTGCCTGATCAATAAAAGAAATCATTGCAGTCAGGTCCGATCGTAAAAAATCTCTGGGACCGAAATTGAGATTTGGGCCCAACAAAAAAGATGAACGAGGAACGCTGCATTACATATATATTGATCGCGGCCATACTGTTTGGTAGACTCAGTATTCATCCATCTACTTATTCCCTATAATAAACTAATCTAGATTTGGGTCGAAAGGGTATTTTTATAAAATTTCCCCCATCGGCCCAAGTCATACACACAACCTAAGAAGCGATGGAAAATCTACTTCGCCATCAGCCCCTCCCCATTCACACTAATAAATACATTCACTCATACAAGTCACAGAAACACAAGACACATGTTTCGAAGACTGCGGAATAAAAATTTCCAATTTCCTTAAAAAATCGGAACAGGGAACTCTGAAACTCGCTACACGCTCTCTGTATGGAGCCAAGGCATGTCACGCCTCTATTTTCATAGGGACACATCGAGCCTTGGCTTTGTTATTGAAAGCAACATAAATCTCTAGAAAATCACGTACATATAGCCAATAAAACGCAACAAATATGATATTGACATACTATCGTAGATTTCTAATATCAGTGTTGAAATTCAGTTTAACGAAAAAGTAGATAGCTTAGCGAATAAAGCAATAACACCAAGAATCTCTTCAACTTTTAAAATTTGCCAGAAAGGCGCAAAAAAAACAGATGGCCAATCCGTTCTAAAAACTGGACCGAAACAGCCAGTAATTTGAAGAGCCAAGCTCCGCCAAATAAGACTTACATTTCTTCTAAGTTAGATCGTCTGTCGGAAAATGTGTGCCCGAGTATGTCAGCATTGGCTCAATGATCAAACACGGTGCCTCTATTACTTTACTCAATTCATAAAATAAAAAAATTATCAATTTCTTGAAATTATTGAGCGAACAAGGCAGTTGATATAGCAGTTTTTCTTACGAACATCTCTATGATGACGACGTAAGGTTCGACGGACTTGGCAGTAGAAGAAAAGTAACTGATTTAAAGATTTTAATTTTTTTTCCTTTTAAATACAAATTTTAATTCTACCTAGTTATTAGGACAAATTTTTATAAATGTACATATCCGAAACACAAAGATAGCCAAACCTAATATTTTGCGTATATATTAAATCGACGTCACGGCGTATTTAGCCGAAGGTCGTAGGTTCGAAACCCACTCGTGAAACTGACTTGTTTATCAACCAAAACCTTATTTAATCAAAAGATATTAATTGGCCAAGCGGACTAAAAATCTAGCGAAGAGAAAATAATCTTAAAACTTTCTAACTCAGAACAAAACCTATTAAGAAAAAATTAAACTTAATTTTCACAAAAGTGGACCAATGGAGCACCACAGTCATCAGGACAGAAACAACTGCATTGCAAAAACATTACAAAACTGCCGCTATTGCAAAATTAATGAATTGTTTGAAATTAGAAATTAGAAGTAAGAGACCTGCTAGGAGGCCTCTGGCCTCTCCCTGATAGATCGGGGGAGTCTCCCATCTTGGTGCCTGAACGACTCCGACGTTGGGCTCTAGTCGGGCGCCATCGACTTCTTAGGTCATTTCGGCGCCCATACGTCCCCTAAAACTGGTCCTTATACTCATACAACAAATACATACATACTTTTATATACAAACCTAATCACACATGCATATCCTCTGTCTAGAATCCGGGTCGGAGAGCACTCGTTATACCGACCGACCATTCTAGTCGGAGCAGCGGTGGAGCCTTGAAATAATATGTCGCACAGCCGCCCACCGTTCCTCCTATTCTAACATAAACTAAATCTAAACTTTACCCTATGAAATAAATACCCCACTATCCATTATCCAATATTCCTTAAAAATCTTAAAAACATTTCGATAAACTCGCTGCCAGGCTCGAGCATTCTCTTAACCGGCGATATTCCATGTCGGTCCTTATACGGGGCCAGGGCTGCGACGCCCCTCCAACACGTGCAATACCGTGAGTCTGTCAATACGGCATGCTGAGAACCTAGGTCGACTCGCGCCAACCAACAGGCACCCATTAGTCGCATGTGTGTGGCCGATCGGCAACGCTTTCCCTTCGAGATAACCCCGCCGAGCTCCACCGGTTGAGCGTCGCCTTAACAGACACTAGCGCGTCAGTCAAGTCGGCCCTATTGAATTGTTACAAAAAATTAAGAATTTAGAACTGGTAAACCAAGCCTAATGATTTTACGGTTTATATCAATTAATTTAAAATATAAATTTTTTAAATCCTTGAGATTTTATTTCCTGTCAATAGAACTAACTAAAAAATGAGTAAAAGATGTGAAGGGGAATAACTGCTATTTTCATATCTTGAGATTCTCCTATCTTAACCTGAAATTAACTTGAAAGTAAGCTCAAATGGCGTCAAGTAAGAGAAGAAAAGCCTAGATTACATTTGACATTTTTTTATCTCTTTGCTTGCTCATGTTGAAAATGCTCCAGGAAAACGGACCGTTCAAATTTTCAAAGCTTGGTCAAAGCTTAATCCAATCCTGGCTCAAAGTGCCCTTGAACCGTTTTATCAGATTTCATCCATTAGATGGTGTCACTACACTCAAAAGTTTCACCATCAAAAGCAACGTAATTTTTTTTGAATTTCATGAAGCGATTTGATAGGGAAAAGGTGAACTTGAATACGAAATGTTTACAAACTTCAAAAAATATGTATAAAATGTTTTTAAAAAGAACTAGTTGTAAGCATAAACATTTAAGCTTAACTCGAAGCGTTCTCATTCGACAGTAATGTGACGTGTCAGGGTAATTAATAGAAAATTTTAAAAAACTAGATCTGAGTAAAAACGCTCACCTGCCGCGCAAAATAAAGAAATAAAGGCACGAAACAAAAAATAGAAAAATAAAAGAAAGAAAAGTAATGAAGAAGCAGGATTAATGATAGCAGGACGCAATGACAAATCAACCCAATTAACAAAATAATGAACGAAGTTGTTTGAAACATAAGTATAGATCTATATACATAAATTTATACACCCAGTAGTTCCACTACTTTCTGTGATTAGTCCATTGTGAATCTACAATAGAATTATGATGTAATTGATTCGTTGTCAATTTCAATAAGCCGGATTAAAATAGAATTATCGTACGTACGTAATACGTAATAGATCCTCAATTAAAAATTTATTGCACAATATATTCCCGCATAAGAAATTAGGACATAAGACAATTATTTAGTAAAATTTGATGTGTAAAACAGCATCCTGAATTACTGACGTCTGTTCTCGGGACAGGCTGAATATTTTTGGCTAACAAAATATTAATAATTATATTCTAACTTGAAAGCCGTGGTGTCATTTAAAAATTTATTGCACAATATATTCCCGCATAAGAAATTAGACCATAAGACAATTTTTTAGTAAAATTTGATGTGTAAAACAGCCTCCTGAATTACTGACGTCTGTTCTCGGGACAGACTGAATATTTTTGGCTAACAAAATAATTATTATTATATTCTAACTGAAAAACCGTGGTCGTCAATTAAAAATTTATTGCACAATATCTTCCCCCATAAGAAACTAGATCATAGGGAATTTTTTAACAAAATTTGTATGTGTAAAACAGCCTCCTAAATTATTGACGTCTGTTCTCGGGACAGGCTGAATATTTTTGGCTAACAAAATATTAATAATTATATTCTAACTTGAAAGCCGTGGTGTCATTTAAAAATTTATTGCACAATATATTCCCGCATAAGAAATTAGACCATAAGACAATTTTTTAGTAAAATTTGATGTGTAAAACAGCCTCCTGAATTATTGACGTCTGTTCTCGGGACAGGCTGAATATTTTTGGCTAACAAAATAATAATTATTATATTCTAACTGAAAAACCGTGGTCGTCAATTAAAAATTTATTGCACAATATCTTCCCGCATAAGAAATTAGAACGTAAGAAACTTTTTTAGTAAAATTTGATGTGTAAAACAGCGTTCTGAATTATTGACGTCTATTCTCGGGACAGGCTGAATATTTTTGGCTAATAAAATTTTAATAATTATATTCTAACTGAAAAACCGGTTCTAATTGACTTGAAATAAAGACAAATATGATGAACAAGTAGCGTTTTATGGTTTTAAATGTTTCTATGAAAATCTATGATCTCACTTACCGATCAGCATTGCGGGACTGCAAAATATCTTCGTGTAGAACATCGTCACTTTTGTGTCTTACAAAATCATTTTTCCCTTCATTCCAGATACTTTCTCTTCCTTAAAAATCAGAGGTACAAAGTAAATCCCACATCTTCGATCAACTATGGGTGGATTTTATTCTGCGGACTTCCACCCGAATTATTTATTTGGCCGAGGCCGAAAATTGCAGTCCTTACATAACAGTATACAGGAGGAGATAAAGAGGAGGACCCTGGGGGAAACGGCCGGTCATGAAGGGTCCCCCAAGGGAACTCTACGCCCTTTTCGATGCCCCTGCTCCTCCCAACGAACCCAAGACACTTATTTATGAGCCTGCCTTTCACAGCTTCCTTCACTATAATTTCATGCTTGTCAACTGAGGGAATCTAGCACAGAGCTCAATAGAAATGTCGCCGGGAAAGCAAAAAAGTTTGGGATCCTTTTGGATTGAGTCGGCATTTTTTTAATGATATATAATGATATACAAGTTCAATACCAACAAAGTAAAAGGAAAATTCTTCTATGTCACTATAGAATTCTTTATTATAAACAAACAACAAATAAATATAATGTTTAGTTATTACGCTTATTTTCAATGTAAGTTTTATGTTTTATATTTTATGCGATGGTGTAAGCAATTTGTGTCGTGTTATTTTAAGTAGGGGAAAGAAGAAAGTCGTTGGAGTCAACAGTTTTCCATGTCACGCCAGGCATAAAATTGTCCGGAGGGGAGAGAACGGAGGTGCGAAATCATTTCAAACACCGATCCCAAGCCGATGTGGCGTTAACGAGTTTAAAACTGGAATAATTAAAATGCCTGAAGTTGATGTCCGTCGCTGAACTTGTTATCGTCACGAAAGTCGGCTGTTCCTTGTCCTCAGGGAGGGTGAAACACAAACACAGGGCCGGCTAACGGGATATGACACGTGTAATTCCCATGTGTTACTCCTATCCTTTCGGCAACTTCGCCCCCCCCCCCGGCCAATCTTATACCACGCTTCATTAAATTTATCTACTTCAATTTCTCCATTTCCTTTCGTACGACCGAGGTTTTCCCTTACAAAAGAACATCCCACTTGTTCCTAATCATCGGGTGTAATTTACAAGATTGTTTTTTCGTAATTTTATAACAATATTTTCAAAAAAGGAAGCTTTGCTCGAAGGATAAGCTAATCCCTTACGGCAGGAGGGCAGTGTGAGTTGGGATATCAAAGGACGAGGAAGGACTGTCTCTCTTTTTTTAATCGAACAACCTGCTGCATTTTCAATTTTTAAGGACAAGAAGTTGTTATCGTATGTTTTTACTTGTCACATATTTTTATTTATCCATTAAGTATCTGAATATATTATTTTTCAAGACCTTAGTTTTTTTTTGTGGCAAAAAAATTCCTTTTCATCTTTTTTTTTGGTATTACGTATATTTTTTCTTATTTTTCATTTTTACACAATTCAGGAAATTTATATGCATCAAGTGAAAGGGATTCACCAAAGATCGTTATATACACGATTGAAAGATGTATATGTTTGCAATTGTCCGTTTTTGTTTCTAAAACTTTACTCTTTAATGAAGCGGATTAGGAAAACTATTGATCATTCCGAGACTTTAACATATATGAAAAAAAGACAATTTCAAACTGTAATATTTAGTGATCGTTAATTAACGACTACTTAGAGATCGTGAGATGCGGTCTGGTGTGATATAGGTTTAAAAAAACATTTTGTTTATAGTGGCGACGTTTCGACCTTCATCGAGATCATCTTCAGGGCTCAAAGTGTATGTTCTCTTTTTGTTTCAATTGTATCACCTTATTCTAAATTTTAATTAAGTTAACCGATTCTTTTTAGTTGGATAAAATAAAATAAAAAAATGAATTTCAAAAATAAAAAATGTTAATGTTCAGTTTATTTTACATTTTTAACAGATTTACTTATGAATAGCAAAATGAAAAGTACTCATATTGTAAAGAAGCACTTTTTCTCATCTGATAAACTGTATTTCTTTACTTCTAAAATATTGCCTTCAAATTTTATTTCTTTTTATTTGATAATATAGTTAATACATAAATATTTATGTTAATAATAAACAATATTAAAAAAGAAATTTTAAGAAGAAGATCTTATTCAGAAAATAAGGAAATATCCCCTCTCCCTTTTTCAATGGTGACACTACTTCATATTTCTTTGACTGATTCCTGACTCTACTCCATCTCGCTCCGTCTGATTCCTGCGTCATCATCTTTCACTCTGACTGATTATTCGCTCTTCTCCACCTCACACAGTCTGATCCCTCGTTCTTCTCTTTCTACCGCTGACTGATTTTTGACTGCTTACCCTCCCGCTCTGACTGTCGGTCTACGGTAACGTCCGTCTTATTTATTCCCTGACCCAACAAGAAAAGAAGAAGAAGAAAAATAACTTTATTCTGGGACTGGTGTCCCCTAAGAATAATTTAAATGAGATAAAATAAAGGAAGTACCTTCTATGAAGTTACAATTTAAAAAAAAAAAAGAGAGAAAGAGAGAGAGAGAGAGAGAGAGAGAGAGAGAGAGAGAGAGAAAGAAAGAAAGAGAGAGAGATCTTGGCACATGCCAGTAAGGCAGGCCAGAAGAGAAAATTACGAACATATTAAGGAAAACTAATAAATGTTATCGTGAGGTTTCTGCTTGGAGGGAGAGGAGGTATATAGATAGAAAACAGGATAGGAGAGATGCTAGAGCCTTGCGGCACCCCAGATTTTAGTGGGAGGAAGAAGGATACTCATGTGGCAAATTTTGGATGATGAGACCTCGAATGGCCTGGACTCTTGGTCCTTCCTGTTTACTAAGCCGTCGACGAATGTTCAGTTTTAATTAATTCACGAGCTAAAAATCATATCCAATAAAGCTCGACACATTATATACACTCTGCTAAACTTGATTGACTTAATTTTCAAATTACTGTTACTGACAACAAAAGCGATTAGCATATGATTCGATGTTGTTTAATTGAACGTTAAACTGTGTTAAAAGCTTTATTACTTTGACAAACAAGAAGGCGGAATGGGACAGTGTACTACGGACTTTTCAAATAAATTGACGGAATCGTTGTTAATGAACAATTTGTATCAGGATTTTTATTTATTCCCGCAAATTTGACGTATAATTATATGTTTTGAATTATTTAATCAATAAGTATGTTGATCGTTTTCGATCATTGTTGTAGTTTTATCTTTGATATTATAGTTTGATCTTGACAATGATTCATCCAGGTCACAGGCAAATGGGGGATCGCCGAGGCAGTTGGCGTTTCTCGGAGCTTTAGCCCGATTCCCAGAACCGGTAGTGCCAATAGGAGGCAGCACATTTCGACGCTAAAGGAGGACAGAAATATTGTCATTGCTGGAAGACTGAACCCTTCTCATAGTGCCTGATCCTAATGAAGTACAAGATGTTTCGGCAACGCGATTTACCAATACAAAAGATTCATAATCGTTAAGGTAAGTTGGTCTGACGTGGTTAAAGTTAAGGTGGTCTATCTTGTGACGATATCCAGCAACTGCCCACCACCAGCAATTCAGGAAAATAATATGGAGCGAGCGCCTAACAGAGAACAACAAGAGCCTAAGACAATACCAAGATTACCGGCGATGGTGTGGCGTGTGCTGTGTATAGCGAGGGAGTGGCCACATACTGGCCGTTGCTCCCTCACTGCAGCGTATACACAGCAGAGCTGTACGCGATTTGGCACGCTCTCGAGGCGGTGCGGACCGGGGAGGGCTCAACCTTCCTCGTATGTACCGACTCTCTGAGCGCTGTCTGGGCTATACGCGACAGGTTCTCTGTGGACCCTCTCGTCGTGCTCTTGCTAGAGAAATACGCGGAGCTTGAGCCTCTCGGAAAAACGGTGGTTGTTGTCTGGATTCCCGGACACGTCAGCCTGGAGGGTAACGAACGCGCGGACGAGGCGGCGAAAGCCGGTACGTCCCACCCTCCAGATCGGATCATCGCGATCAGGCCCCCTGACGCTAAGCACGCAGTTAAAAATATGATAAAGGAAATATGGCAGCGTCAGTGGGCGGGATCGTCGGAGAGGCTCTTGCGAGTCAAGAGCAGGACCTGTAGATGGCCCTCAGAAAATCGGTTGACACATGAGCACCTGCTTATGGGCCAAAGCCCGCGCAGGTGCTCCTTATGCAGAGAAAGGTTGCTCGATGTGTCCCACATAATAGAGGAGTGTCATGCCTTGGCTCCTTACAGAGAGCGTGCAGGCATGCCGCCGGATTTAAGAAGAGTCCTCGAACACGGTAGCGAGTTTCTGAGTCCCCTGTTCCGCTTTTTAAGGGAAATTGGGGTTTTTTATTGTATATAGTATGTGTTATATGTCTTTGTGTTTTGTCTGTGTGCAAGTATTTATTGGTGTGAATGGCGAGGGGTGAGGGTGAATAGAACGTCACCATCGCCCCTCGAACGATGAAAGCGAGTGAGTGTGTGTGCGAGGTCGATGGCGGAATATTAATAAAAGTACCTCATCGACCCCAATCTAGCTTAGTTTAATTGTAGGTCGGTGGAGGAATATCAAGTACTCCACCGACCAAACGGAATGAGTGTGCTGTGTGAATTTGGTTAATTGTATGGAATAGAATGTAGACTGAGCGCGTGGGGCTGAAATGACCTCGATGTCGGAAGCTCCAGTCAAAAAAAAAAAAAAAAAAAAAAAAAAAAAAAACGAGAATAAGAGATGCGACAATGCCACAGTTCGCGCACCCAGTGTAAACAGATACCCAAAAAGGTCGAAATGTATCGACCTAGTCTGCCACGCACTCCCTAGATAGCGAAGACGACTTTATTTTTCTGGATATAGGGGCTCCGCAAGAGTCGAAACCTCCGCTAGCGTCAGGCCGCCGTTGCGATTTTAGTTGAATCTCTAACCAACCCCTAGAGGAGACCTTGCCGACAGTAAAGATAGCCCAGAAGGCCACTTCTGAAAAACATCGCCGCCTACTACCATTTCTCACGAACTCGAGAGACTCCGTCAGCGTAGTCTTAGCTCCTCGATGGCTGTTCGCTTCGGCAGTCCGATTTCTCCGATTCTCGAGAGGTCGGGAAGTAATTCGAAGGTCAAAGTCAAGTACTCTGGTCCCCGGCCACGAATGAAAATCTCTTCTTTAGGTACATCCTAGGGTTCATTCGTGCTCCCAGTACATAAGGTTCTGGCATACTCGATGAACGGACGTTTTGACTCAACATGAGAGCTGAAGTACATCCGAATTCGACTGACGGGTGTCAAAGCCGCAGCGTTGGTGTAGAGGTCAACTCCGAAGGGCCAAGACGAACCTCGCCCCCCGCTTTCCCATTCCGAGTGGTTGGGTCCGCATTGAGCATTAAACCCTATACCGCGTGCAAAGGGCTAACTAGGCCGAAAAACCTTGTTTCGCGCACTCGCAAGACAGAGAATCGACTCTACCACCCAGAGAATTGGAGCTTCCTCAGCGTAGATATTTCCGAATCCACTTCCACCATGGCTTCGTTTAAAGTGGAATTGCAAATCATTAGAGGAGACTGCATTCAGTAAAGTTTTCCATGTACATTGGACTTCCATTCCCATCCGGTACTTCTCACGTGTTCGAGGTACTCCGTCAGCGTAGTGAGCGTCCTCGACGCTGTACGCTTCAATGTTTCGATCCTTCTTATCCCGGAGGCCGGGTTAATAACGGCGGTCGTACACAAGTGCTAGAGTGAAGGGCCTGAGTCGAAGGTCTGGGCTCGGATTAACACTGCAATACGAACTTGACTCCATACTGCTGATGGCAACCTTACCGCTGTCCGTCATATCCAAGATAATGTCGAGGAATAATCCCTATAACCAGAAAACTAGCAGGGATTTTCGATTTCTGGAAGGCAATGCCAGACCTCATAGAGGAAAAGTTAGCTGTTCATCAATGTCTTCTGCCCTTCCCTCATTGTCTCCAGACCTCAATACCATTGAACACGTTGGGATGTTGCAGATAATGCTTTACCATCACCATCTACAGCCAGTTGCAATGCAACAACTGATTGCACATTGCAACATCTATGATGTGAAATTTCTTAAGATTTTACGGACAACCTTATTAACAGAGGACTGAGGTTTCAGCTAACATGGGACATTATAAATGGGATTAATTGTCTCAAAAAATTGTTGTGTCCAATAAACAAAATTGTGGAATTAAAACCGTTTATATTGTTATTTTTCCAAATTTCTTAATTAAATTTTCCTTCAGTAAAAAACAATAGCTTCTAACAAATTTTAATGCAATTCACAATAAAAGGAAAATAAAAATTACTAGGGAAGTTAATACTACAAAATTGGGAATAAGACTGTTAATTTTTAAGCAGTTTAGTTAAATTATTTCTAAATATTTCGTCTCAAATATAGGTAAGTAGGAAATGCGTAAAGTAATGCTAGCTTAAACATATTCGTTTCCTAATAAAACATCATCACATTTATTTGTTGAAGGCAGGCCTCCTGGAATTGGATCCTTCTGAAGGGGAAAAAGATACTATGAGTTCCCCGGTGTTTGCCCCGAAGAAAGTAAAGCACGAAAGGCGTCGAGCGAGGCGGGGCCGGAGGCTGTAAATTTCATCTAAAACCAACCAACGCGCACTTTCATATCGCCTAAAAGAACAACGGGCCTTTTGTTTCGTACGGGCTCGCCCTTACATTTCAACTGTTATATTCTTCCTGTAACAATATCACCGCAAGATGAGAAGCGTTGTAAAGGAAAGTCACGAATTGACTTTATTTACTAGGCCCTGCAATTATTACGACGTACCCTTCTGTTTATTTTATTGCATGGCATATGCTGTATGAAAACAAAATTGCAAAATCAGTTTTACAGCTGGTTGTTTACTTGTTAATTGCTCAAGAAAAAATAATAAACTAAAATTAAAAGGCAAACAATTTGTTAACTGAATTCAAATGCTGAAAAATGACTACAATTTGATGATACTGTAAAAGATGTGTGGAAAAATTCTTTCGAAGTATCAAATAAAAATAAATATTTAAAAAAATAACTTTTTATACCAAAAACTTTTAAAAATATTATACGTGCTTCAAACATCCGACCGATAAAAGTTGGTCAATTAGTTAAAATTACACCTTATAAACTTTGACGCGTTATTTTAATACAAGATGTAATGGATTTTTCCCCGTCCGAAGTTTGAAAGCTATAAATTTTAAGAACCAGATTGTTTACGTAACAATAATTAACTTTTCATTAATTATGCAAATGTAAAGACTCCCAAGAATGTAAATTTTTAATTGTTAGTACATTTTTATTTGCACTTAATTTTTACAAAAATGGGAAAACAAAAAATTTACTAATTATTCAGAAATCGTGAGATGCCGTCTGGTGTGATGTAGGTTTCAGAAAAACCTTCTTTTTATCGTGCCAACGTTTCGATCTTTAATGAGATCATCTTCAGGGATTTATAAACATTGTTTAAATTTTACAAATACACGTAGAATGTGAAAAAGAGCATTTATACAATACTATAAATTTTATATTAAAAAATATAATGAATTTCTATTTAGAATGAATGGATTTTAGATAAAATAGTTTTTAGCTTTTAAAATGTTAGATATTTATGTTTTATGTTTACATACGTTGCGTTTTGGCACACATCTACATGGTAAAAAACCTGTTTGAGTAAAAATACTTTGGTTGAATTGAAGACAACACAACGCCCTGATGATGATCTCAATAAAGATCGAAACGTTGGCACGACAAAGAAAATGTTTTTCTGATACCTGCTTCACACCAGGCCTTCACGATTTCTGAATAATTATTGATTAAAGGTCACTAATCACCACGCATAAAAAATTTACTTTTAATCTAAGATTATAATTTTTGGTTTCTGTAAAGAAAAGGTCAATATAGCTAAGCAGATACGCATATAATATTTAATTTATCTAAAATATTTTTTAGATAAAATCAGTATAATAATTCCAATATATTATTTTTCTAATAAACTGATAAATTTTATTTTGTTCATTTGGACCACGACTCGCCCAATTTTACATATGCAAACAAACAAAAGT
This sequence comes from Cimex hemipterus, assembly GCA_039619505.1. Taxonomy (NCBI): domain Eukaryota; kingdom Metazoa; phylum Arthropoda; class Insecta; order Hemiptera; family Cimicidae; genus Cimex; species Cimex hemipterus. The sequence goes on along the minus strand of CM077112.1, from coordinate 3,463,593 downwards.
CTTGAAAGAGGATTTTTGTATTTAAAATATTATATAATCAAATATTCTAATCATTCTGTTTTATAAACCTCAACTAAAATTTAGCAGAAAAAATAATTCAGTTGGGTTTTTAGCATTTTTAGTTCAATGAACGAAATTAAAAACCTATCGGGCTTTTCAAGAGTTATTTTTACTTGTGTAAATTTAATTTCTTTCTTTTTTTAATGCTTTAATAGTCCCAAACTTATTATACGATAAATAGCGTAAAACCATGGGAATATGAAACTAGAGACGATGGGTCAGGATGTACATGTGATACTACTCAAAGTAATATGATTGCCATATCGATCGTACAATTACCTAGATTATTCCAGTTTAATATCTTTTGAGCAAATTACGAAAGTAGCATAAAAGAAAAGATATCAAATTCGTTTAATGCAAAGAATAGTAACATTAACACAAAACAACTAGACTAAATTAAAATCAGTTTATTTTTATTTCATTGACTTGTTGTTTTGAGCCATGTGAATAAAGGTTGTTCTTCTTCGATTTATTTCTCTAGAAAAGAGACATTTTATTTGTTTTGTCTCTTGTCTTTGGCCCCGTTCATATTCAATGGGCGTGCGGTAAAGAATGCCCTCTCCAGGATCCTATCTGCTGCCTTTCGGTGGACTTTTAATTTCATAAAAACTAGAGCAGGCAATCCTGTGTGAAGCGTACAAAGGATTCGGAAGACCATCTCATATCATAATTATTAGAACAGTCATAAGCATAAACTATGCCTCACTTTGTGTTGAGTTGATTTCCAGCGAATCCATCCAGCTTGCAATGATGAAAAAGTTGTCCCAGTTTTTCATCGAGAATGGGAAGAACCTAAAACATCGGATCCTCGTGCAATTGCACCTTTTGTATAACTAAATCAGAAGAGAGATTATCCAATTATGAAAAGAACGTTATTTTCTAACTGCTCTTGTTTTCTACTAAATCGAACCTTTTAGCGTTATTGCACAAAATTTCACATTTTGGCACTTTACTCCATAAAATTCTACGTTTTCCATTATAATAATATGTATATACATTATTTTAATGAGTTTTCTTTTTTTACACCAGAGCTTTAAGCTCTTAACATAAGGTCTTTGGAACCGAAGACCGAGCGAAACTATTTTTTCATGTGTAGAGATTAGTGACCGTTAATGGATAATTATTCAGATATCGTGAGATGCGGTCTGGTGTGATGTAGGTATCAGAAAAACATTTTCTTTATCGTGCCTATGTTTCGATCTTTGATTGAGATCATCTTCAGGGCCTGGGATTTACAAACATAATTTACATTTAGAAAATACATATAGAATTTGGAAAAGTGAATTTATACAATGCACAAATAAATATATTTTATATTCCATCGAAGCATTTCTACTCACTCAAAGTGTTTGTCTTCTGTGTAATTGTGCCATGTGTTGAGAGTGCCAGTGAGATTTTACTATTTCATGTTTATATGTTTGATTTTGAAGTGGTGGGGAAGGAAGTGGGTATTGAAGAGACAATTTTGTATAAGTCGTCGGTTTCTTTGAGCTTAAAAGAGCCGACAAAGGGAAACAATGTGTTGGTAATGTTTCGGCCACTTTATTCTTTCAGGATTATATAGAAAAGGAAAATTAGATTGTTGGACAATTAGACTATGTGAAAAATATTTGATGTGGGGAATGTAATGTGATGATATATGCATGTTATCTGTATTAAATTTGATTAATGATGTTGGCGTAGCTGCGACTGAGTTTGCATGTATCTGTTCTGTAATTGATGCTGTGTTTATCCTTGTTGATGTAAACCATTTCTAAAAAATACGTTTAAATTTGTTTCGTTCTCTATGTAGTATTTTTGGACTTTTGAAGTCAAAATTGTGTTGTTGTTCAAAGTGGTGGGTAGCTGTAGTGTGTGCTGTAGGATTTTGTTTGTTTTTTTTTGCAATCGTAGATATGTTGTTTTACTCTCCTGTCCAGATATTGGGATGTAAGACCAATCTATGCAGCTGAACAGTTTAAACAGTTGACATGGCACAATTACACAGAAGACAAACACTTTGAGTGAGTAGAAATACTTTGATTGAATATAAAATATGAATTTTTGCATTGTATAAATTCATTTTTCCAAATTCTATATGTATTTTCTAAATGTAAACTATGTTTGTAAATCCCAGGCCCTGAAGATGATCTCAATAAAATATCGAAACGTTAGCACGATAAAGAAAATGTTTTTCTGATACCTACATCATACCAGACCGCATCTCACGATATCTGAATAATTATCCATTAACGGTCACTAATCTCTACACATGAAAAAATAGTTTCGCTCGGTCTTCGGTTCCAAAGACCTTATGTTAAGAGCTTAAAGCTATGTGGCTCTGGTGTGTTAAAAAAGAAAACTCATTAAAATAATGTATATACATATTATTATAATGGAAAACGTAGAATTTTATTGAGTAAAGTGCCAAAATGTGAAATTTTGTGCAATAACGCTAAAAGGTTCGATTTAGTAGAAAACAAGAGCAGTTAGAAAATAACGTTCTTTTCATAATTGGATAACTCACGATATCTGAATAACTTTTTTTTTTTTTTACAATGCCCGCTATAAATATGTATTTATGTAAAAATGCACCGTAATTTTGAAACACATTCTGGATTGTAAAAGCTACAACCAGACAAAAAAAAAAAAAAAAAAAAACTTCTTGAGTCTTGCTATTTAATTGTATATTTATGAGTTGAAATTAAATTTGTAGATATTGCATTTTAAATATAAATATCAATCTACTGATTATGATATAAACATTCATATAATAAGCACCCTGAGGGTTTATATGACCTCTGCTATTGCGAGTCCTCGTTAAAAAATGTTTTCTATACTATTTCTATATTTATTAATTGTTATTTTGTAGTTTTTCTTGCATTGTTGACAATTTTAGCGTACATGTTTGAAATTTTCAATGATTTTGTTTCACCTTTTTTGCGCATATTCTAGGTTTTTTAAATCGTACTTTGTTTCCTTTCGAGATTTATTGAGTTACCCGTATTAAAAGAATCTACTGTATTTTGTCACGTTTCAGGGTTTTGCTCGTATTCGAGGTTTTTATCGTGGTTTTTTTGGGATGCGGATTGGGGGAGGCGGGTTATTGCACGTATTTACCCGTATTAAAAGTGTCTGTTGTATTTTATCACGTTTCGATGTTTGTGTTGCATGTTTTTTCACGTACTCAAGGTTTGTATCCTGTTTTGTGGAGGGGGGGGGGTTAATGCGCGTATGTACCCGTATGAAAAGTATTTCTTGTATTTTTGCCCGTTGCGAGGTTTTTTTGAACGTTTTTGTGCATATTCGAGATTTTCTTGCTTTTTGCCATTTTTCAAATGGCTTGTAATCCATTCGATTCTCGGCGACGAGTGAAATGGACGCCGAGAAGTTTAGCGAAATATACTTCACGTTAACTTATAAAATTCACTAGTCTTCATAGTGCACTTGGCCTTTCGACTAATTAAATTTTTTCATTGAGATTAAAAAAAGTCAGTGTCACGACCTTCGGCTAAATATGCCGCTGCTCTACCACTTGAGCGATCGTGACCTCGGCCGGACACTAACTCCTCTGAATAATCTGAACCTCACTTCTCAAACTTTTCTCCTTTTTGCCATTTTTTATGTAGACAAATACTTTTCATAAATATTAATGTTATTTGCCATTAATTAAAGTGTTAATTGGTCCACAAACTGTAATGGATATTAGAGAATTTTTAAGCAATTATTGTAAAGTAAAATATTTAAGTCCAAATAATCAATTAATCAATCTAACTAATATGACTCCGTAAAATTATAATTTTTCCAATTTTTGTGATTATTGTAAATGTAACAATATAAAAACATGTCAATCCAACATTTTAATGCGTTTTATTCAACTAGTATTTAATGTATTTTTGCCCGTTGCGAGGTTTTTTTGAATGTTTTTGTACGTATTCGAGATTTTTCTCGTGTTTTGTTTTCTTTCGAGATTTTTATTGTGTGCATTTACGTGTATTAAAAGCATCTATTATATTTTTGCACGTTTCGATGTTTTTGTTGCATTTTTCACGTATTCAAGGTTTTTTTTGGGTGGGGGGGGTTATTGCGCGTATTTGCCGGTAGTAAAGAATCTATTGTATTTTGGCACGTTTTCGAGGCTTTTTTAAATAGTGATTTGTTTTCTTTCGAGGTTTTAATTGCACGAAATCTAGTAATTTATTCATGATAAATGAAAAACACATTACTTAGTAGTTACAAAATTTTTATATCTATAGGTATAAAAATAAAAGAAAGGAAAACAGATAATAAAAAATGTGTCATTGGTGAAGGGAAAATCAAATAATTCGAGAAAAAGACATTAAACAATATTAATAATTACAATAAATTCAAAATTTGAAGAGGTTTCTTCGTTTAATTTTAATTTTTTTATGTGACAAGATTCTAAAATTGTATACCTGTATTTAAGCTGAAAAGCATACTGAACTTTTCAGATCGCTATTTTTCCTTTTTTTTAAATAACAAGTTCATAAACAGCCTTTTCACGTAAAATAACTTATTACCGTTTGTGCTGTAGAGGTAAAAATTCTTCCCCTGAAGGTATCGCTCTGGCTTCCCGACGCAACGGAATCGTGATTTAAAATTCCCTCAGGCAAATAATGTCAGGAGATTTCTCCGCACGTCTCGCGGTGTTTTTAATATGCTCCTCCCGGAAGGGGGAAGGAAACCGAATTGGAGATATTAAATTTGTAATGAGGTGTTTTAAAAGAGGTCGTAAAATTGAGGTAGATCTTTGAGTTATTTCTACAAAAGGAAAAATGGGGGGGAACCATAAATATTTGCGTTTAATAACCTTCTTTAGTTCATCTTCCGAATATATTTTCGTCTATCTTGTCCCGCATAAAAGGGATAACTTAAGGTCGATATGGAAAGTAACGGTTGAGTACAACCCGGAGAAAGGCGCCGAGAAGGTTGAAGTGTGCATATCTGCTAAATCGCCTACTTACCTTCAGAGATCGCCCTCCCCCGGGCGACCCAAGGGTTATTAAATGCCTTGAAATATGAACCGAAGAGGGAAGAGAGTATTGAGAGTATTGTAAACTCGGAAGATGGATGTTTGGGCAAAACATCGTTCATCCTTCATACTTGGCGACCTGGAGGAGAAGGGTTGAGCCCTATAGAAAAATACACTCCTGGCTTTAGTCAAGTGGAACCTCTTATTTTACTCGGACTACTGACTTTTCACCCTCGAATTCACTGCTTAGAAACTACGTTTCATTCGTTTATCCTGGTAGAGAGAAAATTTTGAACATAAACATATTTGAAAATTTTTCAATTCATTACTATTTATCAAAAGTATTGGTCGGGATAAAAAAGTCAGTGTCATGAGCGGGATTCGAACTCACTTGATACGCCGCTGCTCTACCACTTGAGAGCTATCGTGACTTCGATCCATTCGGACACAACGTTCCACCCAAACCCCACATTTTGAAGTTTTCCTGCTTTTTGCCATTTTTCAAATGTCTCGTAATCTATTCGATTCTCGGCGACAAGTGAAATGGACGCCGAGAAGTTTAGCGAAATATACTTCACGTTAACTAATAATAATAAAATTCATTAGTCTTCATAGTGCACTTGGCCTTTCGACTAATTAAATTTTTTAATTGAGATTAAAAAAGTCAGTGTCACGACCTTCGGCTAAATATGCCGCTGCTCTACCACTTGAGCGATCGTGACTTCGCTCGGACACTAACTCCTCTGAACAATCTGAACCTCACTTCTCAAAATTTCCCTCCTTTTTGCCAATTTTTATGTACACGAATACTCTTCATAAATATTAATGTTATTTGCCATTAATTAAAGTGTTAATTGGTCCACAAACTGTAATGGATATTAGAAAATTTTTATGCAAATATTGTAAAGTAAAATATTTAAGTCCAAATAATCAATCCAACTAGTATGACTCCGTAAAATTATAATTGTTCCAATTTTTGTGACTATTGTAAATGTAACAATAGAAAAACAAGTCAATCCAACATTTTAATGCGTTTTATCCATTTACAAAGAAGAAACTCCAAGCTTTAAGCTGTTAAATTTTGGGAATCTTGTAAAGAGAAAAATGTAAAAATACACTTATATGAAAATTTTGAGGCAGTTATTGTAAAATAAAATATTTAAATACAAGATATCAATCCAATTAGTATAAAAAGAAACATTTCTAAATAAAATCTTTAATACTGAGCTTTCTAGGATCGGACGAAAATTTTGTCAATTAATCATATAGTTATGTGTTCCAATAATTCATGGATAAATGTTTAAAAAATTGCTTAAATCTTATTGTGCCGTTGGTTGTTTTTTTTATAAATAAATAGTTAAATATCCCACAGCTTCTTAGACTTCTCCAATCTTGTTGGTCTGATATCGTGGCGGCAATATCATAAATTTCCCGTGGGATTGGCTCGACCCTTTCGTACAATTTTGATCCACGATGAAGATTATAATGAATTCACCTAGAATAGAAAAAAACTACACCATTTTATTGTTAATTTATTCTTCATTAGTCTGATATCTCTCGATTTAATTGATTTTGTTAAAATTTTCGTCAGTTTCTTTAAAGTAATAAAAAATTGTTCTTTCTGGCGATAGTTCAGAACTGATTCATTATTCCGAAGGAAGACTTCGATTAAACAATAATATTCTATAATAAGTTTGAGAAATTATAGTCAAATTTATACAACATATCTGTTCTCTTGGGACAAAAAATAATCTACTTACGAAAAGTAGATTTGCGAATGTTTCCTTCCTAAAGCTTACAATTGAATTGATTTGTGTGTAATCCGCAAGGAAGGAAGTTATGAGGAAAGAAAAATTCGTTTTTCCCGATAAGGTGGCATGTTTCTCAGGGCCTCGTTTTGATCTCGCTTCGTTTCTGTCTTGGTCCCTTGAGTTTATCTTAACTTTCCTAACTTAATTCTTAACCTGCCGTCAAGGTAGTATGATTTTAGTGGAATTCCAAATTTCGTTTTTTTATAGTGCATTCTAACGTGTTTTTTTTTTTTCATTTTTACTCATTTACTTTTGTTCTCCAGTTTTTGCTCTAAGTTTTCATAAACTCGAGGTGTTCTCGAAAGTTAAAGGTTGCATGGATAAGTATCCGGTAGAAGAAAGAATTTTGGCCGTTTTGTGATAGTAATGTCAATACTGTAAATGCTAAACAGAATGAGACCAAGAATGCTCCCTTGCTGTATTGCCTGATTGTATTTATTTTTGATTTATATTTATTTTCTTTTTCCTTAATTTAAGTTCTTGTAAAGTATTTTTTGTACTATTTTACACTTTTGTTACCCCTCTTTACGTTTTTTTAAGTTTTGTGACTTATTTTTTAGCCTGCCGTCAAGATAGTATGATTTTAGCGGTATTCCAAATTTCGTTTTTTTATAGTACAGTCTAACGTAAGTGTTTTTCAATTTTTCCTCATTTACTCTTGCTCTCCAGTTTTTGCTCTAATTTTTCATAAGCACGAGGTGTTCCTGAAAGTTAAAGGTTGCATGGATAAGTATCGGGTTAGAAGAAAAAATTTGAGTGGTTTTGGGATAAGAAAGTCGGGGTTGTAAATGGCAAACAGGATGAGACCAAGAATGCACCCTTGTGGCACGCCTGATTGCTTTTATTTTTTATTCATCTTTTTTCCTAATTTAAGTTCTTTTGACGTTTTATTAAACTTTTCTTACTTAATTCTTAGCCTGCCGTCAAGATAGTATTATTTTAATGGAATTCCAAATTTCGTTTTGTTATAGTACAGTCTAACGTAAGTGTTTTTCAATTTTTCCTTATTTACGCTTGTTCTCCAGTTTTTGCTCCGATCTTTCACAAACTCGAGGTGTTCCTAAAATTTAAGGTTGCATGGAAAGTCAGGACTGTAAATGATAAACAGGATAAGACCAAGAATGCTCCCTTGTGGCACGCCTGATTGTATTTATTTTTGATTTATGTTTTTTTTTCCTTAATTTAAGTTCTTTTAAAGTATTTTATTTTGTATTATTCTGCACTTTTGTTACCCTCTTTATACTTTATAACTTTACTAATTTGATTTTTAGCTTTTTTGTAGTACAATCTGGCTGAAGTATGTTTTTCAGTTTTTATGATTTACTCTTGTTCTCCAGTTTTTGCGCTAATCTTTCATAAACTCGAGGTGTTCTTGAAAGTTAAAGGTTGAACGGATTAGGATCCGGTTACAAGAAATAATTTTGGTGGTTTTATGATACGAAAGTCAGGACTGTAAATGGTAAACAGGATGAGAACAAGAATGCTCCCTTGTGGCACGCCTGATTGTACTTATTTTTTATTTATGTTTTTTCCCCTTAATTTATGTTCTTTTGATTTTTTTTTCAATTAAGATTTTATGTGTGGTGATTAGTGACCGTTAATCGATAATTATTTAGAAATCGGGTGATTTTTATAAATTTTAGAGATAGATTCGATTTTATACTGTTCTGCGCTTTTGTTACCCTGTTTATGTTTCCGTTCACATCCGGCAGCCGAGCTTTTCCATACTGTAATGGCACTTATTTAGTAAGAGTAACTTAATTGTACATTGTTGGATTATAACAGATCAAGAGGTATTATTATTATTATTACGGTCAAAACTTCAGCATTTATAGGTTATGTTGAAAAGGTAGAATAATATAAATGCTTACCTTAAAATTGACTATAATTTGGAAAGTTCATTCCCCCTAATGACCTCCCTTTTCTAAGCAATTAACCTGAAAAAATGAAACATTAGAAAAAATTAATTAGGTTAACACAAAGAAAAAATTACAAATAAACTTATAGGGTAAGAGGTGAGAGGGAAAAAGCTTTGCTTTAGATTCTGACAGGAGATACAATATAGTGAGATGTTGTGTAAGGCGGATGCTTTGTACGTGTAACCGAGAAAGGACCAGAGCTAGGAGTGAAGGTAAATCGAATATTACTTCCTCACATCCAGATCAAAGGGATCCCTTGTCGTGGAACTGCAAAGTCCGCCTGACACGCTCTTTCATCATATCACGTTTTTTCATTTCTCTCTGGGCCCCGCATTTCGGCGCCTTCCATCATTCTAAATAAAAAAAAAAGTCACCAGCGGCAATAATACGGCAAATAGGGAAATGTGTCGGCTCATAGAAGTCTTTTTAGAATATAAATTTCGGCCTTGAGTCAGGCTTCCAAGTTATGAAGGACGGTGCCAAAACTCGTTTCGAAATTGCCTCGGGTTTCACTGCTTGCTTCATCTGTTCATCTTTCATGTGAGAGTTTTAATTGACGTTATTCCAACATGAATTTGTAATAGGCAAAACCTGGACCTAAAACATCTCCAAGCATTTGGTTTCGAATCAACCGAATTCGTTTGGGGCGCGTCCAAATCCGACAGTTGATTCACCTGGAAAATGAAATTTCGCGGTCCCTCTCGAAACCGGCCGGGCGCCAAGTGCGAGGGTCTGCGAGGACGGAGATAAACTGCCGGCAATTCCATAACCGGTGGGACCAGGTGAGAAAGAGGAAAACGAAATATTCTCGGCCCGATTATTAAGAGCGGGCCTGCGGAAAATGAAGAGGGAAATGGAAAACTGGAAGTTTGGCCTTTTTTTTTATAACATACGCCCCATTTCTCTCTTCTGACACAATATCAACAGCCAAAATGCGTCCGAATCAAAATGTAATCGGCTCGCCCGTAAAATTTTGAAAAATCAATATTTTGTTGAGCTTTTGATAAAACAAAAAATATCATAACTAGAAATAAACGATCTAACTAATTAACTTCATTAAAAAAAAAACATTGAAAAACAGTTTTACATCAAACCATATTTTCAATAGTCTGTTGGACTTAGTGCTTCAATCATTAATGTGGAGTTGCAATTTTCATAGAGGTCATTAGACAGATTTTAGTGCCATCATCGGGGCTTTCCCAAGAGTGCAGAAAACAATGAACATGGAAAACTATTGTAAAAGCGTCTTGGGTTTAAGGTTATGAAGCACATGGCCAGCATATTACATTTAACCTGGTGCAAATATTCATCTCGCTAATAAAAACTCCATATGACTAAAGGTCTAACAATTTCAATTTGATTAGCAATGTATTACAGGTAGCATTTACGATCACAAAGAGTATTTTGAATAAAATTATAGCTATTTCTAAAAGAATTAAAATTAATGAGAGAGAGAGAGAGAGAGAGAGATCCCTATCACCTCAGGTCCACAAAATTGTCGAACTTCAGCCATATGGTTTTTTTTATTAGCGAGTTCACTATTTTCACCATATTAAATGTAGTATGCTGCATAACCTTATACCCAAAACGATTTCACATAGTTTTCGCTATTCATTCTTGGTAAAGCCTCGATGATGGCACAATAAGTCGCCGAAAGCTAGGTGAACCCAACAATTAGTCTTCTTCTTTCTTCACCTGTTCAATGACCTCTATGAAGATTTAAATTACACATAGATTATCTGCAGGACGATCAACAAGCATATCAATTATTTAAATAAATATTGAAATATTAAGAAAAGAGTAGTCAGTTTTTAAACAATCTATGTGTACCCCAAACACTTATGTTCAAATCGTTTTGATTGTCCTTCTTCATGGAACTCAAGATGGCGTATTTGGTACTGCACATTCCAATGACGTAAACAGAGTTAATGCCAGGGGGAACAATCGAAATACGTGTGTTAATAAATTAATTAATTGGCAAAAAAAAAGGGAAATTTCAAAAGGTGCAGTTGAGATAGTAAGTTAGTATCCGAGTCACGATAGCTCAAGTGGTAGAGCAACGGCGTATCAAGCCGAAGGTCGTAGGTTCGAATCTCTCTCGTGACAGTGACTTATTTATCACAACTAAAAACCTCAATTAATTGAAAAGTTTTCTATATTATTTCATACTACATACCTTTTAAAACTACATAAATTAACTTTAGTAAGAAAAATGAGAACAAAATAACTTTTAAATGTGTCGTTATTTTACAACATTATCTTATTAAATCCAGTTGTACATTGATAATTAAAATTATCGGATTTATTTGGAAGTTAATAAATCAATTAGTTTTTAAGCTAAAGTTAGTGCCTGAATTCATCGAGGTCACGATAGCTCGAGTGGTTCAAGGTCGTAGGTTCGAATCCCGCTCGTAACAGTGACTTTTTTATTTCAATTTAGCACCTGAAATTAATTGAGTGATATTAATTGGTCAAGCGGTTCACAAAAAACAATGGAATTATTTGTGTTAGGTTACGTAAGATCAGAATGAATCAAATTCTTCAGCCTTTTAATGCTTCTAATAATTTCATAATAATTATTATTACATACTGAGTATTGGGTTTGAACGAATGAAGAAAAGAACGAAGTTTAGGTTTACGTCTAAAATTCAATTTTAAATACTTGAAAATGAAGGTAATACATTTTGAAAAGTGAATTATACAAATGAAATCGGCTTATTAGATAATGAATGTACTTCGGTGCAGGAAGATAAAACCCAATCGTTTCAATGGAATTCTCATATTTCTGAAAACACAACAGGATTTAAGGAGGGAAAGACAATAAAAAAACATAATCGAGGGAAAAGCTTTTATTTCTCTCCTGTTTTACTAGGGCCCACACAAGAGCGATGTTTAAGAAAGTTGATTTATTTATCGACAGCGAAGTAGTGTATCCAGTATAATTTGTTGACAGGCGTCTTTAGGCCGTTTTACTCCGGTTTGAAGGATGGGTTCGAACCGAGGATATAACGGCCGGGGGTGGTTTCACCTTAACCCCCCGTGCGTCTGTTTTTTACGTCCCTCTCCAAGGTTTACTGTTAGATTAGGCAAAGAGCTTCCGCCGCTTTTCTGAGCCCAAGTGGATTACATTGCCTTATGACACTGGAAACACACCTGACAATAATCTTAACACCCATCTCTTAATGTTCCAACTTATACGGCCCTTATAAAATGTTATGGTTGATTAAAATTCCACGAAATGTGTGCTTTTAAATTTGTTTAATTTATACAACAATATAAAACTAAAAAGCAGCATCAACATTGGTGCACGGTATAGGTTCATACGATTTATAGAAATTACTATATAAATAAATACCCTTTATTGAAATTTAAAAAAAAAAATCAACCGAAGTGACCTGAATATTATGTTTTTCATGACCTATTAAGACAGTGATTTCAAATTTTCTAATGTTAAATCCAATATTTCTAGTAAAAGGGAACTATATGCTTTCCAGCATCTAACTTAACCAATAAAATGAAAACAAAAAATCCCCCCTACTAAAAATAATTATTTGTGGTGATTAGTGACTAATCCATAATTATTCAGATATCGTGAGATGCGGTCTGGTGTGATGTAGATTGTAGAAAAACATTTTCTTTATCGTGCCAACGTTTCGACTTTTATTGAGATC
>CM077112.1:3289282-3302407 GCA_039619505.1 Cimex hemipterus | reverse complement strand
GATCTATCGTAACCTCGATCCATTGGGACACTAACTTCCCGTCTAAACTCCAACTTTTGAATTTTCCCTCCTTTTTGCCATATTTCAAATGTCGTGTTATCTATTTGATTCTCGGCGACATATGAAATGGCCACGGAGAGCTTTAATGAAGGTATACTTCATTCAACTCATTAAATTCACTAGTTTTCGTGGTCCGCTTGACCAATTAATATATTTCAATTAGTTAAAGTTTTTAGTTGAAATAAAAAATTCAATCGCCCAGCGGGATTCGAACCCACGATCTTCGGCTAGATAAACCGCAGCTCTACTACTTGAAATATTGTGACCTCGATCCATCCAAATTCAAAAATTTCATCCAATTTCTGAGCCGTCACTTTATCATGTCTTACAAGTTCTATGGGATTGATGTCCAATTCATTGTGCTAATTCCTCCATCTTCTGAATAATATTTGATTACTAGAACTAGATGTATTAATTCGGATCTGTCTCGAATAAGTGGTGCAATTAGTAGGGACCCCAGTTTCCAGAAGAACTTGTCAATGTGCCTTAGTGCAGTCTCAGAGGTATTTTTGTAAGATACTCAGCTGTCCTTGAAAAGCCTCGACTTAAGCAAGGCACATAAAAAGATGCGTTCTTTACTACTTCTATTCACAAGTTCCCTGTTATCTGAGTCCACAAGCAAAATCCTCACCTAGAACGATGGCAATCCCTTCTTCCAATTGTTCAAGCTGATTTGCAAATAATTGCCTTTTTACTCTGTGCCTCTCCGGTAGGGCAGAACATGATTCGGAACGTCTAGAGACTCTGCGATTCTCTAAAAGCCTTGTAATGTCCGTTTTAAAACTCACTTTTGGATTTGACTACAGTCATGCATCGCGGTCGACTGTTATCTTCGATCGAGACTTCGGTAACCATTAACCGCTGTAGCCAAGACCCAGAATAACCTATGGCTCACTAATCTGGTGGAACAAAGCTCAACAAAAAACAGCTACCCGTACACTAGGCAGCTTACAAAGACTAGCAAACCTATGTATCACAGGGGCAATGAAAACAACCCCTACAAATGCATTAGATACCTTGCTAAACCTACCTCCACTAGAAATATTCATACAGGGAGAGGCTAGGAAAAGCTCATTCAGGCTCCAAAAACAATTAAATTGGAAAGGAACCAAACAATTCGGGCACACAACCATAATAAACAAAATCAGACACCCATTATTAGAGATGGGGACTGACAAAAAATCTTCATAAGATCAGACAGCCAAGCAGCTATCAAAGCACTAACATGTACAAGAATCACATCAAAATTAGTCAATGAATGCATCCAAAATCTCCAAAACCTGGGAAAACACAACAAGGTAATGGTATCCTGGGTGCCAGGGCACAGGGGAATTTTGGGTAACGAAGAAGCAGACAGACTGGCCAGAGGAGGATCCGCAAGACCATATATAGGCCCCGAGCCTATCCTTGGGATATCAAAAACAAACGTACAATCCTCCATCGGAGACTAGATCCAAACAAAACAAAGAGAAAAATGGATAAACTCTAGCAGTGCTAGACACAGCAAACTCATGATAAAACAACCCTCACCAAAACTGGCAAAAACACTGCTACAACTGGAGAGGGCAAATCTCAGGAGAGTGGTAGGGCTACTAACCGGCCACTGGCACCTGAGAAAACATCTACAAAACATGGGCATATATAATAGTGATCCAATTTGCAGACTATGTAATGAGGAGGAGGAAACAGCCACTCATATCATCTTCGAATGCGGAGCAACGGCTCAATGGAGGTTCAATCTGACGCACAGAAATGACTCAGAGAACCACATTGAAGCAATAACAGTCAATGACTTGATAATCCTAAGTAAAAGGATCGAGTCTATTGACTAAACTAAGGAACTAGGAAGGTACAATAAGCCAAAAGGCTGCAGTGCCTGGGGCACACAAACCCCACCTCCAAGTAACTTTGCCTCCTAACCCTAACCGCTGTAGCCCATCGTGGATGGTTAAGCGAGTCACATCCATGACATGTCCTACGTAAAGGACGCTACGTTAAAAACAATATGAATTAATTTTTTTACTAAAGTTAATTGTTTCATCAAAAAATAAATTGAAAACCCAAGTAACTCGCTCGACAAGATGAACGTGGAAAGGAGAAATTTGAACTGATTTTCTGTATTTTTATCAAGAGAGGATAAAAGGTTTAGTAGCACATATAAAGGAAAGCAAGCAACATTTTATTAATGTTTTGATTATGATCTTTACACACATTTATTATGGAAAATATACAAATAAATAAAAGTGGTTGGTTTTTCTTTTCGTATTTTGTTACACATAATTTCAGTACAGTAAGGTGTAAACCATCGCATATTTGAACATTGAAAATTACAGTAATAAAATGTTGTTTTCGTCTTCGTAATATATACACTAAATAATGCACACAATAGGGCATTATGAAGGGATTTATTCTGCGGTTAGCTTTGTTGGGGGTCCAATTTAAACCTGGGACGAATACGTCTTGTTAGCTAATTACGTTCTCTTTAACAAACGAGTCAATTGTCTCCGGTAACGAATCGTCGCAGGGCTTTTCTTCGGCGTCCTTTCGGTTCCAGAGCACTCAGAGCCCTTGTTTACCAAACGTACGTAATAAGCCGTTTGAAGTAAACATGTTTTTTTTTTTTTTTTTTTTTTTCAAATTGTACTATATGTTGAGCCCCGCGAATAGTAAATTAAGCACTGTCGAGACGAGAATTGCTTTCAATAGGAACATCGTTTCCTCTTCGAAATCAACCCTCGAGATGCTTCACGAATACAGGCTAGACAGAAAATACGGATAATCCGCTCTGGCGGTATCTGCTTCTAAATTAATCCTATCTCTCTTCAAAAGGGTCCGCAGGCCTTTTTTCACGTTCTCTCAACGAATACAGGGTTCTTTTGCACGTTCGTGACGTTAATTAACAATTAAATTGATCAACTACAATTAAATCGGTATTCTTTGTTCTTCGAGTTTTCCTATTGAATTATAAAAATCAACGTGAAATATGTTTAAAGATTTTTTTAACAATCTTTACAAATTTTTATCTCTGTCATTTCTCGAGTAGTATTACGTGGATTACTTTCGTTTAAAGCTCTTCCCTGGGTTCCTTAGGCTTCTAGAGAAAAGTCTCCTTCCGTAAACCGGCACTGAACTGTGTAAGAATGTTACACCCGGTTGAAATATTTTGTGTATATTGTTCAATATAAGAAGTACAAAAAAAAATTTAATTAGATAAATTATACGATAATAATTCACGTCAAAAGATTTTTAGAAAAAAAGCATACTTTCTCTAGCGTAGTAAACAATTTTTAATTAATTTAAGATTTTAGTTGGGATAAAAAAAAGTCAGTGTCACAATCGGGATTTGAACCCGAGATCTTCGGCTACTCCACTGCTCTACCACTTGCGCACCGACCACTCGGGCACTAACTTCCATTTCAATTTTGAATTTTTTCTACTTTTTGCCATTTTTCAAAATACCAAAAATCTGATTTTTATCTCACCCAAAGTTTTAATTAACTGAGTATAATTTTGGTCAAACGGACCACGAAACCTAATAAAAGTGATCAATAATTTTAACAGGCGGATTTTTTCTGTTATAAATATAAATAAAAGCTTAAAATTGAGTAAAAAACGACCTCTGAAAACTTTTCTAAACAAATAATGAAATCCTTTCCCTTAAATTGTTTCAGTCATCATTTCGTCATGTAATATTAGCAGTTTGTGCATATTTTAAAAAATTAAAAAGTAGCGGTGCTCCCCTGCAAAAGAAGATGATTTTTAATAGCTAGTTTTTGTGTGTAATTCCATATTCTTTGACTATCACTTACGACCATCTATTCAAACCACTCCATCGAAAGAAAATAGTTCTTTATGAAGTAGTTTTCATAAAACATATTTATTTAAACAAATTATTTTCCCATTCTGAAAATTTACCGTTTACGTAAGTTGTCCAAAGGAAGTCTTTTTGTTTTGAAAATACCTTAATCTTTGATTTAATTCGATTTGAAAAGAAATTTACAAAAATTAGGCAGATCCGGAAATGACAAATAATAGTTCGATATTTCCCGAAACGCTCTCCTAGAAAGATGTCACTGATAAAGACAATGTTTTTCTAACCCTAAGTCACACCAGACAGCATCTCACAATCTCCAAATATTACTTATAATAATAAAAAACAATAAAACAAATAAGAAATAGAAACAATTTTAAATGACCTAACATTATATAATTATCAATGATTATTTGGAGGTCTGGTGAGACGTAAGTTTTAGAAATGCCTATTCTTCATCCTGCCAACGTTTCGATCTTTATTGAGATCATCTTCAGGGCTCAGACTTTGTTGTATATGTGTCATTCTTGTCTGTCGTGTTGAAAATGCCCTGGGCATAGGGTTTTTTGTTTTATGAAATGTCATAACTAAACATTTGTGAGAATTTCAAAAAATATTGTTAGATGAACGGCAATTATTGTTTAGCTAAGGCATCGTGAAGTTGTAAGTAGTCTGAAATAGAATTGATTTTTAAGAATATTTTTTAAATCATCTGCGACAAATAATTACATTACGGATGGAAGAGAATCAAAGATATCGTTTATATAGATTTTAAACAGAAAAGGCCCTAAGTAGGACCCTTGAGGAACTCCAGAATTTGGTAGAAAGCTATGGGATAATACTGATTTTAGTTTTACTTTAAGCATTCGACCTTGTAAATAAGATGCAAACCAACGTAATAAGATTAACATTCATATTTTTTCACAAGTTTACATTCACAGGTACGAATATTGCTGTCTTTCTATTTGTTAGATTCCTCCATCTCCGTGCTTACGATAACAAATTAAATTAATTTGGATCGATGGGGTACTTTTATAAATATTCCCCCATCGACCTGTCACGTACACAGCTCTAGGAGCGATGCTATATCACCATTACCCCATTCATTCTAATAAATACACTCACTCATACAAAATGTAGAAAGACAGTAATTTTGCTAATTTCGTCATTTTATTATTTTTAGGATAAGGTTTAGAACCTTGGGTTTGTCCAAAGATTATCTTTGACTTAAATTTTGTAAGGATCTACATCATTAATATTTTTGCTTGTCAGAATCATAAAATTATTATGCCAAAGTTCAGAAGCTAAATCGATGTGTATTGGAATGGAATGGAATTGTGGCAAGGGTACTAGGAAGTGGGGTTTGTGTGCCCCAGGCACTGCAGCCTTCTGGCTTATTGTACCTTCCTCGTTCCTTAGTTTAGTCAATAGACTCGATCCTTTTACTTAGGATTATCAAGTCATTGACTGTTATTGCTTCAATGTGGTTCTCTGAGTCGCTTTTGCGCGTCAGATTGAACCTCCATTGAGCCGTTGCTTTGCATTCGAAGATGATATGAGTGGCTGTTTCCTCCTCCTCATTGCATAGTCTGCAAATGGGATCACTATTATATATGCCCATGTTATGTAGATGTTTTCTCAGATGCCAGTGGCCGGTTAGTAGTCCTACCACTCCTCTGAGATTTGCCCTCTCCAATTGTAGTAGTGTTTTTGCTAGCTTTGGTGACGGTTGTTTTATCATGAGTTTACTGTATCTAGCACTGCTTGAGTTTATCCATTTTTCTCTTTGTTTTATTTGGATCCATTCTGCGATGGAGGATTCTATGTTTGTTTTTGATATCCCAAGGATAGGCTCGGGGCCTATGTATGGTCTTGCGGATCCTCCTCTGGCCAGTCTGTCTGCTTCTTCATTACCCAAAATTCCCCTGTGCCCTGGCACAGAGGATACCGTTACCTTGTTGTGTTTTCCCAGGTTTTGGAGATTTTGGATGCATTCACTGACTAATTTTGATGTAATCCTTGTACATGCCAGTGCTTTGATAGCTGCTTGGCTGTCTGATCTTATGAGGATTTTTTTGCCAGTGTAACCTCTTTTAAGATTTTCCAGGGCACATGCATTGATAGCATGTATTTATACTTGAAAGACCGAGGTGTACTTCCCTAGTCAGTTTGATTGCTCATATTTTGGGCTTGTACAGAAAACACCTGATCTGGTTCTTTCATTTGTTTTGGAGCCATCCGTATACCATATCATTGTATCCGATGTTCTCGTGTGTTCTTCCTCTCCTTTGTAGTCTGTTGAGATTTTGTAGGAGGTTGTGAAGATTGTTTCCGGGACCATGTAGTCAGTCCCCATTTCTAGTAATGGGTGTCTGCGATGTGTATTACATATCTACTCAGATTTTTAAAAGATCATAATGTATATATAATTTAAGCTTCAGTGGCAAGGAGATGAGGCTATTTCTACAACACCATAACCGTGAATGAAATCCGCTTTACCGAGGGAATGGGCCATGGTATCGTAAGTCAATACTTCAAAGTGGAATCTAACAAATGCGAATATTTGGTCGGTAAGGGCCATTAGCCTCCCGGCTCTCGTCGACGGGGTAAAACGTCGCGGTGTGAAACATGGCACAATGCATCAGAGGCACACTCACAG
Organism: Cimex hemipterus; assembly: GCA_039619505.1. NCBI lineage: Eukaryota > Metazoa > Arthropoda > Insecta > Hemiptera > Cimicidae > Cimex > Cimex hemipterus. The sequence goes on along the minus strand of CM077112.1, from coordinate 3,295,877 downwards.
ATCCGACCGGTAAATCCAAATAAAACACGGCCTCGTCGGGTCTGATTTACTGCCGGTTTTAGCGCAACTTTCCAGCGGCCTGACAAAAATGGAAACGCGTTATTTAGCGATAAGGCGAATATGAGACAAAACTGTTTTTATTTACATGGAAAAGCCTGTTTAAAACAAAACGAATTCACTTCCACGGCGTGTAGATTTTTCTTTTTTTATGTTTAAACGTTAGCATGCAGGACCTTTCTCAGTGGTTTATCTGACAATTTTCTCCTTTTACAAAGCTCATTTGTTTCTGGAACAAAAATTCTTACATACTTTGTTTAAACTTGTCTTGAACTTAATTTGCATATACACCCTTCCTACATGGAACCTCACAACTTAAATAATCTCCCGTATAAAATATATTTGTGTTATTTTCAATAATTCTTCATATAGAGAGAGATCGAACGGTCGGACGGGCATCACTTCTAATGCCTCTGCCGTTTTTATCTCGACTCGGTCCAAAGTGATTTTTGCCCTGGAGATCGAGGGGATGTATCACAGATTGCGTAGGATCTGGGAATGGAGTCATTTCTGGTCAGAGGGTTCCTTCTCCCCTATTCGGGCCAAATCCTTCCTCCTAATCTGATAGGCCCTCGGGAAGTCCGGCTCCAGGCCTCCTACGGAATACAAACAAGGGATTTCATACCATGCACCTAACTATATTGAACCGGGGAACTCTGCATTTTACGATGATAACTTAAGATTTGGTTTTTTTATATATAGTTGCATAAGTAAGTTATGTTTCGTAGTCTTGTTGGACGTAAAGGCAAATAAATCTAGGGAAAAATAAACTACTCCCTCATGTAACAGAACAAAACATAATTTTGTAAATTAAACCATTTTAAAAAATTTACAAAATAAATTTAAATAACTAATAAATTAGTATATAAAGTATCTCGCAGTCTTATATATAAGTCAGTTAAGGTTTTTAGTTGAGATAAACAATTGAATGATATCAATTGGCCAAGCGGACCACAAAAATATTGAACTTACATATGAGTTTTTGTATTTTTCAATTGATTAATTTTTTTCGTGGAGATAAAAAAGTTAGTGTCACGAGCGCGATTCAAACCGTGGGTCAGCCAAACTGAAAACACAGTTGCTCTACCACTTTTGCTATCGCGAGTTCGAACCTCACGGACACCAATTTGCCACCCAATTTCCCTCTTTTTGCAATTTTCAAATGCTATGTTATCACGATTCCATTTTCAGCTACGAATCCTGATTACACAAAATTTGAACATGACAAAAAGAGGGAAAATTCGAACGGTTTCAAGTTGAGATGGAGAGTTGGCACAAACGGCAAAAATAGGGAAATGGGGTGGAGAGTTGGTACCTGGGAGGATCGAAGTCACGATAGCTCAAGTGGTAGAGCAGAGGCGTATCTAGCCGAAGATCGTGGGTTCGAATCCCTCTCGTGTCACTGGCTTTTTTATCTCAGTTAAAACCTTAATTAATTGAACGATATTAATTGGTCGAACGGACCAAGAAACTAGAGAATTTAATAAGTCCACATGAAGTACATCTTCAACAAAGCTCTCCATGGCCAATTTATTTGTCGCCGAGAATCAAATAGATTACACGACATTAGAAAAACGCCCTCCTTTTTTCGTTGCGCTTGAAATAATCACAAAAATTGAAAAAAGTATAGCTATATAAAAAATATAAAAAAATTAAAAAATAAAAATAATAAAATAATATAAAGTATATTTATACTAGTTGGATTGATTATTTGTACTTACATATTTTACTTTACAATAATTTCTTAAAAATTCTCTAATATCCATTACTGTTCGTGGTCCCATCGGCCAATTAACAATTTTCAATTAATAAATATTTATGAAAAGTATTGGTTGAAATAAAAAAAGTCAAAAAGGAAGAAAAATTCAAAACGTGGGTTTGAGATGGGAAGTTAGTGTCCTACAAGATCTAGGACACGATAGTTCAAGTGGTAGAGCAGCTGCGTATCTAATCGAAGATCGTGGGTCGTGACACTGACGTTTTTACCTCCACTAAAAACCTTAATTAATTGAAAAATAATGATTGATCAAGCCTACCACGAAACTAGTGAATATATATAAGGTATTCGAAAGCTCTTATCAAGCATTTATCATTAATCGTTCAGTTTATCGAAGTTGAGTATGTCTGAGTCTTTATCAATTGGTCTAATGTTGAAAATCAAGCGAACTGATTTGACCAGAAATAGCTAATCTTAAAGGAAAACTTGGGATTTAATGGTTATCTCTCATAACATTAGTTCCTCTCTATAATTTAAGCTGATGATTGTGATATCACTGATTCACACGATATAACTATTAATACTACATTAAACTTTGCAAAACAAAGATTTTGAAATTGATATCAGCCTTGATAGTATAATTGTATACAAAAAATTCAGGAATGAACGAATTCCAAAATCATGTAGACTGTCAGTTTTCATTAAGCTTTATAAACATCGATTAAGCCTTAATACTTTTTATCATTATTTAGAAAGTACTTCTAACCAAATCGCTGAATGTTGAAACATAAATGTTTTAATTATTTTAATTTAAAAAATCAGTAGGTTTTTTCACCAGTCTTGATATTCAATCTACATAGGAAAATGTTTGTATTAAAATAAATAAATTTTTTTTCAACCAAACCAAAAATGAAATTTCCATAGAGAAAAAAAATATTTCGTCTGTAATTTTATTCTATTTGATTTATATTAAAATAACTAACATATTTAATAAAGACGAATGTACATATTTTACCATTTTCAACACTACATATATTCGCATTTGAAAATCGTCGATTCTTTCTTTTATTCTTTACTAATCTCAGACAATACGAGGGAATCACAATTCGAAAGCCGAAACAATACCGATCCGTAATACGGGGGCATAATTAGCCTGGGAAAATTTCCCTTTCATTGCATAACAGATAGAGGAAAAATGCACTCTCTGCGAATCTTTTTGCTCCCAACAAATGGACAAAGAATAAATAACAATTGAATCTTAATTTGAAAGAACGTAGGAGAACGCGCGCGAGGGAGAGAGAAAGAGAGATAGAGACAGAGAATAGTAGTTAGTAGAGAAAGAGAGGGGGCGAGAGAGAGAGAGAGAGAGAGAGAGAGAGAGAGAGAGAGAGAGTGAGAGAAAAAGTGAAAGAGGGATAGAGAGATAGATAAAGAGAGAGACAGAGAGAGAGAGAGAGATAAAAAGAAAAAGACAGGAGGAGATAAACAGACAAACAGACAGAAAAAGAGAGAAAGTGCGAAAGATATGGAGACAAAGTATTGTAGTTAGTAGAGAAAGGGAGAAGGGAGAGATAGAGAGATAGAGAGAGAGAGAGAGAGAAAACAGAGAGGTAGAGAGATAAGAGCGATAGAAAGAGATAAATATAGAAACAGAGAGACACAGAAAAACAGACAGAGGGATAGACATAGAGATAGAAACAGAAGGTGATAAACAGACAAACAGACAGAAAAAGAGAGAGAGAGTGAGAAAGATATGGAGACAAAATATAGTAGTTAGTAGAGAAAGGGAGAGGAGAGAGAGAGAGAAAGGGAGAGGAGAGAGAGAGAGAATGGATAAAATTCTTCGTTTTTTTTTAACGGGATATTTATTGGAAAGAATGAAATATCGTTCAAAAACGATAAAGTGAAACACAGGTGGAATAAGGTTGTAAGAATAAAATCACACACAAATAAAGGAAAAATATATGAAGAACTAGGGTGAGATAGAGAGGGGCTGAGAATGAAAGAAAAAGAGAAATACAAGACGGATAAAGAGTGTGATAAAAGGAGAAACAGAGTTAGCGGCATTAGGAAATTGAGAGACCTAAAAAGAATGAAAGAATGACATAAAAAGAAACAGCAGTGATACAAAAGCAAATCAAAATCTCGAACTTTTTTTTTTAATTTTCGTTGCATAGAGAAATTAGTAGAAATACTGCAATAAATAATGTTGTACGATAATGATATTTCAAAAATTAATGATTTTCTTTGTTTAAACTGTCATATCTTCGCTAAACCATTCAATTTCCTATTCCTGTTTCGTTCTTTATTAAATTTGCCGTTATAATAGTGTTAAGGAAAAGCGAAAATACAAATAAAAACTATATCAAATATCTTCTTTTGTCTGTTAAAAAATATATTTTTGTTAGTAGGACTTTGCGTTAGCGCGAGAAAGAAAAGAGAGCACAAAATAAATAATTAAATATTTTTCCAAAATGAAATGGGAAAACTAGAAATGTGATAAATAGTTTAAGTTGATGGTTTTTTGACTGGAATTACTGAAGTCGATACGTTTACCAAATTTTGAATTTTCTTAATCACATATACATTGGGAGGCACGAATGGTCGAAAATATAATTTTTTTTAATGGAACTGTTTGGTAAAGGGAATAAATAACTATTTGTTGATCATCAGGATTATAGTATTTCAACTATACGGTTTGTATTATCTCTCATTTTCCCGGTGTTTAAAAAAAAATTTGTAAATATGTGGATTTCAAGTTCAGGGAAGCTGGCTTCGAACGTGGAACCTTTACGTAAAGTATGAATGCCTTGTCAACGACAAAGCTAGCTCGAAAATACCGTCGTCAAAAACGTAAAAACCTTAATAGAAAATAAAGCCAAGTTGTGCCGTTTGAAAGATAGAAAAGAAGGTAACCGCCGTGGAACAAAGGCAATTGTAGTAGCCCCTTTTACAGCAACTTAGCTACTTTGAGTGGAGTAACTGTTCTAGCTATTAGCTTTCGTTGGGCCAATGTAAAAATTCAGAAAAAATTATCGCTTAAATATTTTGTGTTTATTGAAATTTCAAGAAAAATCAAGGGGACAGTCGGTGGCCGCAATTTCATTTTTTGATATTATATCTTCCTTTATTTTCCCTGATTAAAAAAATCGCCAAGTAGAATTCAACGTAGAATAGGAAACGAGGAAAAACAAGGAAAGAAATATTTGACAAAATAGAATTGGGAAAACTGACGAATTAATGAGTGCTTTAGAAAAACAAATAAGAAAATTTTTTATAGCGTAAGGTATATTTAAATTATTTGAACTAAATTAGCATATTTTCATAAAAGCAATATTTTCTTGAAAAGAATTAAAACAGAACTGGAACTACACTTTCCAGTGTTAGTACATTTTTTAGCAAAAAATACTATGAATTAGTTAACAATTTTATAGTTCTAATCTTATAATTTACATTTTTTGCTGATATGAAAGTCAATATTATTATTAGTAGTAGTATTCGTATTATTATTATTTTATTACTATTTTAAGGGCGTTTTAACGGCTAAAAACATTTCTCGCCCTTACATCCAAACATTCTATTTTAGGTTAGCTATATCTCTTCTGAGTGCTATAAAGCTCTGACTCCAAACCTTCACTCTTAATCTAATTTATCCTATTGCCATAATAATAATGGAGTCAGACTAGCAACAGTCTCAGGGTGATTATAGGCTCATCTTTAACCTTTTAGTCTTACATTCAAGTATGATAACTAATTCTACATAATAATAGTTAGAAACAATTTTTTTTTTTTTTTTTTTTTTTTGAAGGAGCTATTTTTCTTATTTAAATTGCGATATTGGGCATTGCAGTGCATTACCCGGCAATTTTTATTGTCTTCCATTTTATTTTATTTTTACGCTCCGACAGCCTCAAAAACTTTTGAAAAACGAAATCATGCACGCACAACTCTTATGCAGACATTAGCAGGGATTCAATTGTAAAATAATTTGGGAAAAGGCCTAAAAAAAAAGGCCGTCGAAAGAAACACTGGGTAAATCTCTCGACAGGTTGAACCTGTGCCTAAAGGGTTGTAAAGTGGGGCAGTCGACCAAAATATGTTTTACTGTCAAAACAATGTGTTCTCCAATTTGCGTACATCGAGGACAAGTAGGAAGGTTGTTTCCTATTAAAAGTCTATTATGAATTAACCTGATATGACCTATTCGCAATCTAGAGAGAATTACAAGTTCTTTTCTCTCAAGTTTTTCAGTTGGCCATTTATGTACAGCTGGCTTAATTTCTTTCATACTACCTCTACATGCATTCCTTCTTGCCGCCCACTTTTTTAAAATTGTTTTACGAAAACGTGTCAATGGCGTAGCCGATTCTTTATGGTCTTTTATTTGACTGCGACAAATTGTTAATTAAAGAGGTTCAAACAGTTGCATGTGCCTGTTCACGTCTTATAATTTAAAAATGTATTTTTAACCTTGACAAAAAGTTTGACAATTAATGGTAATCCTGTATCTGCTTATATCTACTTTACGTACGTATGTGACTTTATATGGAATTGTATTTTTAAGATTAGTTTTTAATTTATATATTTTTTTAATTATTAACTTTCCTATATTCCACATAAAACATTAAATGTGTTTGATAACAGTTTTCCCTTTTCTTTCTTTTATATTGACCAACGTTTCCGGTGTTTCCAGGCTCTTGGTTCCCTTTATTTTTCTAATCACCGTGATGAAATGTTGAGAATGAAAAGGAAAAGAGCACTTTTCTTTAACTGTTTCTCTCTCTCTCTCTCTCTCTCTCTCTCTCTCTCTCTCTCTCTCTC
>CM077112.1:3261471-3284282 GCA_039619505.1 Cimex hemipterus | reverse complement strand
TCTCACACACACTCACTCTCTCTATCAATATATATACTGTCAAATCATCAGCTTCTACAGTCTACCCTTTTAATTTTGAAACAATTTACTTTAGCAAAATTTGGTCTTAAATAAAACATTTTGGTTAGGAATCGCATGGTAACAAACTTTCAATACATCTAGAAAATGGCTTTAACTTTGTATTTTAATTATTCAGAAATCGTGAGATGCAGAAGAAAAACATTTTCTTTATCCTGCCAACGTTTCGATTTTTATTGAGATCTTCTTCAGTTCTTCAGGGCTCAAATTGTTTGTCTTCTGTGTAATTGAGCCATTCTTGAGGGTCGTGTTGTATTTTAAATGAGAATCCCGTATTTTTATTACACAACTCGATTCTAGAGTTTATTTTATGGCACGTTTACTGAGAGGAAAATTTTGATAGGATCGGCAATTTCTGAGTTACGTTGTATATAAATTTGAATTGAAATTGTATTTTACTTCTTTTAGATGGTCCTTAAATTCCGAAAATTTGCTCGCTTTAGGCAAGTGTTCTTTTACTGTCGTTTTTATTTCTCTACCGCTTTGCCTTGTATATTCAATTTCCCAAACATTACAATTAAATTGATATATCCCGCGTTTTGCCAACTTGTCTACCTTGAGAGGATGTTTCTAAAAGCTATTACAAAACCTTCTTGTTTAAAAATTGTACTAACTTTTTCTGATAGCGTAATTAATATTATATTAAAGATAAAGGCATACATCAGTCATTTTAAAAAAGATAGTTCCTCTCAGATCATCATCAGGTTGAAAGACTTCTACTACCACGTCTATCGATATGAATTGCAAACGTGAACCCGTTGATACCTCCGCTGGCTGTTCCAATTAACAGCCGATTTTTTTAATGGCGCTCAATTTGAACGTGATTGGTTAATTATTTCTCTACCGCTATGTTTGATATAATTAATATGACAACCATTACAATTCAGTTGGTAAACCCCGCTTTTAGCTAATTCGTCTACATTGTCTTTAGGTTTTGAGAGGACGTTTTTGTACATAGGTGAATCAGTACTTCTAAAAGGTATTCTAAAGGCTTCTTGTTTAAAAATTTTACTTTTTTCCGGTAATTGTATGGCAAACAACGGAAACCTAATGATTCGTTTAAAGTGGGATAGCTGATTCCTATTGTTGATTCTTTTAAAGTTAATTTTTTTATGCTTTGAACTAGCAATTCATAAATATTTCTAGATATCCATTGTTTTTTTTTTTTTGCTAACGTTTTAGTAGTTTCTAATACTTTTCTATAGTTAGCAGGTGTTAATGAGAGTTTTTACATACAGTCTGAGCCAAATAAAACCAGCAGCCTTTTGGGCCCATTGGTGAGAAAAACCCCTGTTTATTAGGTTGTATATTATGGACAATTTTAGGTCTAAAATGGAAGAATTCTTCCAACTAATTAATTCTCTACAACGTAATGTAAATTTTATATTGGTGGTTGTTTGAAATCTTTAGACTTTTTTCGGAGGAAAACAAAATTTCAATTCCGATTTAAACACACTACAACGGGAGAGAGCACGATTGATTTGAGAAATTTCTAATTAAAAAATGTAAAATAGAACATGGAGATAAATGCATTAATAATATAATAAATTTAATCTACCTCCTATTTTAAATATGTACATAAATAAAATTAAACGTCCAAATAATATTTAATTAATTAATTTAATTTGTTTTATCTTTGATTTACTAATCTATTTTAAGGTATTATTATAATTTAATTTTTTATGTTTCATCTTTAATCACTAATTTATAATTAATTTCTTACAGTATGTACTATTATAATAATCACTTGTGTTATAATTCTCGTTTTTCGCACTTCAAAATTGAGCGGCATTAAAAAAGCCAGCTGTTCATTGGAACGTCGCGTTGGTGGGGGATCGGCGGGTTGACTTTTGCAAGTCGCGGTTGCAGAACTCCGTCAATCTGATGATGACCTAAAAGCTCGAAATCCGGATTGGAAAACAACTTACTGTAGGTAGGGACTATCTTTTTAAAAGGATTGAACACCACCGCACTCCCTTCACCATTTCTAACGATTAATTTTAGCCAAAAAATGGTTTTATACATACCCTATGTTAATTTTGTTCAGGAATCGCCCGGTGATATCATCTTTAACTTAACTTTGTCATCTAACTGGGAAATGACACTAACGTAGTATTTTAAATGAGAATCCCATATTTTTATTATACAATTCGGTTCTAGAGCTTATTTTATGCCAGATTTACTGAAAGGATTATTTTGATGGGATCGACCGTTTCTGAGTTATTTGACGGGGGTAGGCTTCTTGTAACAAGATCGCCCACCCTTTTACTTTAAAAACGGTTAGCATTAACATGTTAATTTAGGATAGGAATCGGATATATTTTTAGTTAGATCTCTCTCCTTGTTCACTCTCATACTCTCGTTCTCCCTCTCACACACACACTCTCCCGCTTATTTCTATCTAATTGATTTGATAATAGCACGATGGAATACGGTCAAACAAGGAATAGACACATATTGAAAATAAGTGAAACACTGACAACCCCTTGTTACACCGAAACAAATTTTATTAAAAACAAACTAAAGTTAAAATAGATGTAATTAAAACTCACTTTTTCGGTGGAGAAATCATAACCGGACTTTTCCAGGAAGTTTCATTGTTTGGAGTGACTTTCTTTAACTTACAAGATCCATAAATTAACAATAACTCCGGTCTTCTCAAGGTTCAGGATAACCGGGGAAATCCGATTTTGGGGGAATCGTAAGATTGATCGGTTAAAGTTGGCCACGCTATTGACCAAACCCTCTGAAACTTTCCTCCAAGTATTTTAATTTGTCTCCCTCCCTCAAATTCACCCTCTCTCACTCTCTCTCTTTCTCTCTCACTCTCCTCGCATCTAGGCTCTTTCGCCCTCTCATCTCAGGGCCTCAGACGGCCTCGGCTTCGATTATACCCTCTCAGTTGACCGGCCCTTCACTTCAATTACTTTGAAAACGGTGGCCTTATCAGACCGGCTCCACAATTATCCATTTTCTCTCATCTGTAGCAGAAACCGCCCCTGGGGACAACGAAAATACTTAATTGAGAAACGTTGATTGCATCACTTCTCGATCACTGCTTTCACCAAGGAAAAACGACAAAATATCAACGAAAATAATTCACCATTACTTTGACGTACGCCAGTATACTCTATTTATTTTATATTGTAAATAAATATATTTTTTTATATTATGTTAATATATGGCCGGCAAGCAGGAAGAGCTACACTATATTTGATGTTAATAATTCCACGAGAGATGAAAATATTGTAAATCATTTAACAAACAATTGTGTATTGCTAGCCACATAAGTTTGGTGGGTTTCAATGGTTATCGGTATACTGCTCAGACTCCACCTGAACATCCTGAAATTATGAACAGGTTAATACTACGGTTAGGCTTGGCGATTTTCATCATAGCGGCCTCCGTTTAATCGCGCTGATAAATACATTCACACCGGGTAAAAGCAAGCTCACTAACCTAAGTTCACCTTAATAATTCAACAACATAGTCGATACCAACGGTGTACATACACACATTACACCACATTCAACCACTCAGGCACGCCCCATAGACTACCCTCCAATCGAAATGCAATTACATTCAAAACTAAATAACCTAAGCTACAAAACTTTGGTGTATTTGTGGGTACTCGTTAGTTCATTACAAACTTTCACACTAATAAATACATTCCCTAAAATTAAGAATATTATTACAACCTGCGTATCAAAGGCTTTTAATATACAACCATATACGTTTATCTAGTTTAGGGACTCAATTTGTTATCATAAACACAAGTTTGTTTTAATTTAAAATCTGCAGGCTGGTCACACCTTACGCTTGGCGGCGCTAATTCATCTCATTTTGTTAAAATGTAAATTACAGATACTTGGACGCAAAATAAAAAGCATATCCGTCGTTTCTCTTTGGGGTGGAGGTTGTTATGTGTCAACCTGGCTTATCTGCGCGGGAACCAATGTGGTTCAATCAGTTTTTCCTTTTTTTTCCTTGGGTAAAAAGGGTTCAGCATAGTTTGGTAGTATTAATTTTTAAATGCACTTTTTTCGTGGTCAGTCGGTGTCAGAAACGGTATTCGAACCCACGACCTTCGGCTTGATACGCCGCTGCTCTACCACTTGAGTTAACGTGACTTCCATCCATTCGAACTTCCCATCTCAACCTCATTTTTTATAACTTTCCCTTATTTTTGCCATTTTTATTCTGTTCTTAAAATAAATAAACAAATATCAAACAAGAATTAGAAAAAGATTACTTTCCATCTCATCTTCACCTTTGAAAAATGGCCAAAAAAAGAAAATACAAAAAGTTAGATCGAGATGGGAAGTTAGTATCCGAGTGAATCAAGACACGATAGCTTAAGTGGTAGACAAGAGGCTTAATTAGCCGAAGGTCGTGGGTTCGAATCCCGCTTGTGCCACTGACTTTTCTATCTCAACCAATATCTTTCGTTCTAACTAATTAATTAATTTTCAAGATAATATTTCATGTACGGAATCACTGGTGTTTGAACCAACCGTTCTGAATAATTTAACATTAGTTGTTTTTTTACTTTAAAAAACAAACACCTATTTAATGTTTATGAATTTGTGTAAAAAACATAACACAGGTTTAAAATAAAAATTACGATTTTTCTGTTCTCCTGACCAGTACAGAGAATAAGTTCATTTTGTACCCCCTGCAGCTTTTACTATAAATTCAAAAAAATGAAGGTGTTCCCAGTGCGAATGTGTTGAAACAGGGAAAAAGGTTTTATAACGCAGTGAGGGCTCACTCGGCTGTCGGCCCATTAATCACCCATCTAATCCTGGAGGACCGCAGAAAGGCCGGGCCGTCGATAACACTGGCAATTTATTTGTCGCCGAATCATGCAACCGGAGTGAAGATAGTTAAAAGCGAAACACAAAAATATTCGATACACCAGAGATCAATTCGATCAAATGTTTCACGTCTGTGATAATCAGGTATTAGGTAGAGAAACATAGAAACTCCCAACTTCATGCCAAGCTTTCGTTTTAATTGTAAACATCTTCGGGGCTGATTTAGTTTACAATTTTATTTTCAGTTACATATGTTCATGTTCATAAATCCTTAATAATAAATAAATAACATGAAAAAAGTAAAATACCAAAACCAATGATAGATAAATGATTTTTTACCAATGTAGTTAACTTAATCAATCTTAATAAAATAATGTATATATTGTTTTTAATTAATTAAGGTTTTTGTTGAGATAAAAAAATCAGTGACACAAGCGAGATTCGAACCCACGACCTTCGGCTAGATACGGCGCTACTCAACCACTTGAGCTATCGTGACCTCGATCCACTCGGACACTAACTTCCAAACTCAACCCCACCTTTTGAATTTTCCCTCCTTTTTGCCATTTTTCAAATGTCTTGTTATCGATTTGATTCTGAAGTGAAATGGCCACAGAGAGATTTAGTGAAGTATTCTTCATTTCGATTATCAGATTTATTAAGGTTTGCAGGTCCGTTTGACCAAATAAATTCTTTTCAATTAATTAACCTTAGGAATGGTTAGGGATGGGAGTCGGGATGGGATGGGGTTGCAGAAATCAGAAAAAGATAAGAGCAACTAAAAAAATATCGTAGGGAAAATGCTCTGGTAATGGTTCCCAGGCATGTTGGTACAACTGGGAGCGAAGGTAGCCACTATGAGACCTCACGACCCGAGACACGATTTACGTCCAATAGATTTTCAAAAAACGATGGCTAATGCAATAAAAAATAAATGGAAGATCCACTGGCACGAAAGAATTGTGTCCAAATAATAAACATGTACAAAAAGCAATCTAGATACCTAATAATGGGGGTAAGACTCACATAGGTGTCCGTTGTGTGGCGGACTTAACGTGGTAGAACACACACTAACAGATTGCAAAGAAATAAGTCACAGAGAAAGAAATACATCTCGAATGGTCTATACGCACCTCGAGACCTTCCGCCAGGCACAGATTTAAATATTCTTATTATTTCAATTAACTAAGGTTTTTAGTTAAGATAAGAAAGTTAGTGTCACGATCGGGAGAAAAATGGCAAAAAGTAGGGAAAATTCAGAAAGCGGGGTTGAGATGGGAAGTTAGTATCCGAGTCGAGGTCACGATAGCTCAAGTGGTAGAGCAGCGACGTATCGAGCCAAAGATCGTGAGTTCGAATCCCTCTCGTGTCACTGGGTATTTTATATCTAAACTAAAAACCTTAATGAATTGAAAAGAATTTATTTGATCAAGCGGACCACGAAGACCGCAAAGCCTAAAAAAATATAATATATAAATAAAACTTAGTGATAAAATAAAAAAAATATTTTAAACATAAAGATTAAAAAACTGAATTTTTATTTCAACTTATTTGTTCGAGGTATTTCGCATCCTTTCTTTTATCCTAATCATTACGTGCTATAATTTTCCAATATTGAGAAATCTTACATGTTTATAATTTTTAATCGCTCAAATAAACAGAAAATACATACGCATAATGTTATCGTAAGGTGCAGTGGTAGAACTGCTTAAAATAAACGTGTTTTCAATTTATATTAATCCCTAAGGTAACATAACGCTGAAGGTTGAGTAGGGTAAATTGAAGAAACAACTAAACTGAAACTGGAATTTTAATATGTATATACATTTTAAACAACAAAACGTCTTTTATGAATTATCGCACTCCGAGCTTACTTTATTTTTTATTTTATATTTAACCTTGCTTTTTTACAACTTCACCGGCGATAACATCTAATTTCTGAAAATGTTATCCCTGTTAATGTTATAAGCCATAAAATACCCTGGTATGAAAGTTGACTAGAGCTGGCCGAATGAAGCAACTGTTTATTGGCTGCATTAACATAAAATAAAAAGTTAAATTTTTATTATCAACAAAACACCCCTTCGCAAAATCTATCATAATTTAAAAATTAATGTAAATTCCACGGGTGAATACAAAAATCTAATTATTAAGCTACGAAGTGGAATCATTAAGTTCAATTACAATCCGTGGGTTAGGGTGGCAAACTTGTTCATTATAAAATTTACAAATCAGAAAGCTGTTTCCACTTCGTTGCTGAATATCTAATCCTCAACGATCAATAGGGTGGGGGTTTTTTAAGAAAAATAAAATACATTATAGAAAGAGTACTTGTCGATTCATTCCATAGAAATAATTGGGTCAACCTGTCCCTAATTACAAAATGTGTATTAAATAATATACTTTTTAAATATTTCAATGTGATATTTTTCATTTCGTTAGGTCTTTGTCTGACTTTTCCACAGTTTGATCCTTGCATTTCTTAATTTATTCGAACTGCACGAAAAAGGTTCAACGTATTGGAGAACATTGTGGCTGCAACGCCTCACAGGAAAGGAAAAGCAGATTCAGGCATTTCGAAGCCTACCTATTACTCCCTGACATTAAGACTATTTCCCCTTTTCGAAGTTCCTCGGCTTTATTAATGACTCCAAGTTTGTTTTGTAACTTCCTTAAAGCAAAGACAAGCACAATAGACCTTTATTTACGTAGAAGTGCAAGGAAGATAATCAACCCCAGCCACGATAAATAACTAATTCACACAAAAAAGCAAGGTTTCTTACGCTCATAAGGAAAAGATCATCTACTGAACTCGAATAAATGCAAAAAAAAAGTTGAATTTGTAAATACTATTTTCCTATCCTATCTATTAAAGTCTTCGAACGTAGAACAGCACTACAAGCTGCCATCACAGATTAAAATTTTGATCTTTTCTCCGATAAATTTGTAGTGAAACTTAAAAAATACGAATAGTATGAAACAAATTAAAGTTTTATTATGTGGAATTCACGCAAAATGAGAACATACAGTTTACAATATAAGACATTGATACCATTCCAGTACTCAGGTCGAATAAGATTTTATTATAAAATCTCTTTATGTCAGAGTGCCTCTTATCATATCAAGGCATTTGCCCAATCCAGCCTATTGCCTAATCCCACTTTTATCGGTTGGGGGGGGGTTGTGAAATCCAATCCTTTATCGATAAGGTACTCGAGGACATGCCGTATTTATCAATTGGAACAGGATTTTCCAGTGGATTAAATGAGCGGGAAATGTAAAAGAGGCGTTCGGTAGTTTTTATATTAAACCTACTTTTCAATAATAAAAATTTGTGGTATAAAATTATTAAATATTGCGAATTGTTAAGCTTTATGTAAATTCCAATATTTTTGAACAAATCGGGAGTAATTTATACAAAAAAGAACTAGATTTTATTATAATTACATTTAAAATATCAGCGATAAACAGATTTGAAAAAAAGTAAAACACTACTTCGTCAAGATTTGGAGAAATTTCCTTAACTAGGGAATTAAAACTATTTCTAATTTATAAAGTTAAAAAAATATAAACATTTATTACTTACCAAATTAAAATTTATGACTTCAACCGTGATAGGTATTTCAGTTTATCTATACATTTGTCCGTGCGTTCGTCCCAATAGGACCGAGAAGCTGAGAAAAAAATGTTTTAATTAATTTATATATTGCTTTGTTAATTACAGTAGTTTGCTTTTGTTTTTAAGTATTGCAGGATTTTATAGCGTAATAAACGCGTTAATTTAAAAAATAATTTAAATAAAATTTAATAAATAAACGCGTTATAGCGTTTATAGCGATGGATGGATACCAGGGACTGGAGGAGTTCCCTCCTGAGCACTGCAGCTGTTCAGCGTATTGTACTATCCTGGCTCCATTTTTGTGGGAGGGCTCACAACACAAAGTTGAGCCCCCGTTGTACCAATGTTCTTCCATCGAAGAAACTTATTTTTGAAGGTGGTTGGGACCAGGTTCAGGGTCACTGAGATCCAGTCCCGCCCCTTCCATTGATGAGTGCCTTGTCAATTTCTTTTAATTGCGGCCACCGGACCCCTTAGGCGTCAGAAAAATTCCATAGGCGACGGTGGGGATCGAACCCACGACGGCGAGGTCTACTGGCCAGGAGTCTGACGCCTTAAACACTCGGCTACCGCGGCGCCCCTACCTTAGGGAGAAAATAATCCGGAGAACCGTATTAAATAAGGGCAATATGGAAAAAGTTAGAAAACCGAAAAACTGTCACAACTGGTAAAGTAGACAATTTTTTTTCAATCAATTGGGAAATGTTTTAGGCACACACGGCAATACGGAACGGTTCATCCCTCGCAGTAGGTATCGCTGAATGAAAATACATTTATAATATCAAAAATTCCCCAAGTGCGTATAAAAATTTGGGAGGAATTACGCAGACCCATCAATCAGAAAAAGATAAGAGCTAAAAAAATCGTAAGGAAAATGCTCTTGCAATGGTTTCCAGGCATGTTGGTACAACTGGGAGCGAAGGTAGCCACTATGAGACCTCACGACCCGAGCCACGATTTACGTCCAGTAGATTTACAAAAACCGATGGCTAATGCAATAAAAAATAAATGGAAGATCCACTGGCACGAAAGAATTGTGTCCAAATAATAAAAATGTACAAAAAGAAATCTAGATACCTAATAATGGGGCTAAGACTCACATTGGTGTACATTGTGTGGCGGACTTAACGTGGTAGAACACATACTAACAGACTTCAAAGAAATAAGTCACAAAGAAAGAAATACATCTCGAATGGCCTATACGCACTTCGAGGCCTTCCGCCAGGCACAGATTTAAATATTCTTATTATTTCAATTAACTAAAGTTTTTAGTTAGGATAAGAAAGTTAGTGTCACGATCGGGAGAAAAATGGCAAAAAGTAGGGAAAATTCAGAAGGCGGGGTTGAGATGGGAAGTTAGTGTCCAAGTCGAGGTCACGATAGCTCAAGTGGTAGAGCAGCGACGTATCGAGCCAAAGATCGTGAGTTCGAATCCCTCTCGTGCCAGTGGGTATTTTATAACTAAACTAAAAACCTTAATGAATTAAAAAGAATTTATTTGATCCAGCGGGCCACGAAGACCGCAAAGCCTAACACTGGCTTTTTTATCTCAACTAAAAACCTTAATTGATTTAAAAATATTAATTGGTCAATAGGCCACGAAAACTAGTGAATTTTCAATAGTGTTGAGGTTCTGAGGTAAACAACCTATAATCTAAAGAAAACAGAGAATCGGTTACAATACCATATACCATCATCAATAACTTGGCCAATAAAAAGGAAATAAGTTAGGAAGAATAAAACACGTGATAGACAAGAAAAAATTAAGGATTTTCGTCCTTAAATAAAATGTTTTGTTGTGAAGGAAAATGCACATTTTTCGATCTGTTGTTCCGCTTAAAAATTCTTAACACGTCTGGGTTTTACCTAAATAAAACTCTATTGCAACCTTTAGAAAGCGGAATGTCTCCTCTTGCAAACTTAATAACAAGATTTTGATTTATTACCATAATACATACACAGAAAAATAAAGATGACTTTTTTCTAAATATCCTTAAAAAAAAATTTTATCACTCAAATTTTTATATATTTCTGATGGTCAAATTTTGATGTGTGTGTGTGTAATTCGTAATTAATAAATGTTTGCCATAGATTTATCTACATTTGTGATTTCCCTAGAAAAAAAAGTGGATTTTTTTAAAAACGAAAATTTTGTGAAAAAAAAATTATTTTTTGACTGAAACTGAAAATACATTTTAGTAAAAATAAAAATTTTCCTTCCATCTTTCGCAGTCCAAGTGATTCGACGTTTTTCCAAAACCGTAAAATCTTGATCAAAATTAATTACGGGTTTTAGTTGAGATGAAAAAAACTTAATGGCACGAGAGGAATTCGAAACCACGACGTACGGCTAGATACGCCGCTGCCCTACCACTTGAGCTATCGTGATCTCGATCCACTCGGACATCAACTCTTCATCTCATTTTTTTCAACTCAACTAAAAACCGTAATTAATTGTTATATATTAATTGGTCGAGCGGACCACGAAAACAGTGAATCATGATCAAAATTTTGAACAATTTCCCCAATCTACCAGAATATTTGTATGAATATAGAACGTTGTAATCTACATTCAAGGTAATAAACAACGCCTCCCTAAATTAATAAGAACCAAAGATATAAATAAATCATATGAAGTGTTTATGTTGATATCCTTATTATGAATTTATTACATTATTTTATATATTACTATTTATTACACTTTATTTGTAATGATATAAAATCTAAACGTTGTTGACATCACAGGCTTAAAGTATAACAATTCAGGTTTTTATCGGTTTTCCTAACGATGAATTGTTGCAAAACTCCAAAGAAGTGATGAATTGTTAAGAGTAGCAGGGGGAAAGGGCAGCTGAAAAAAATGGGGGCTAATTTATCCCAATTATCTCTCTTTTATTTGCTGTAAAAAGTCTTATTTATGATTTAAAGGAAATGTTTCTTTTTAAAAACATTTCTACGTACTTTAAAATGTTCATGTTTTCTTACATTTATATATAAATTATTTTGTAAATCCTTCAATTTTTACACCACAAAAGATGGAACTATTGACATGATTTCCCGAGAATAAATACAATTAAATGGTATAACTTTTTCTCAAAACAAGGTACTTATAAATATATAATTTTTTAACTATAGAAATAACTACTGGCAATGTGCAAGTTCTAGTGACAAATGACTGTTCTTTTTTGTCCATCAGAATTAATTTTTTGCGTTTAACTTCATTCTTTTTATCTATAATTTTTAAGCATTGTATAACGACTTTTTTTTTTTTAATCTGAAACTTTCTACCATTGTACAAATTCCTACATGTATTTGTAATATTTATACAAGGTTAATAAGTCACAAGCTCTGAAGAGGATCTCAATACATCTCGAAACGTTGGCACGATAAATAAAATGTCTTTTGGCTGGGAGTGGAAAACGGTTTTTCGTCCATCTTGTCATGGCGTGTTCAAATTCTAACAGCCAAAACCTTAAAAAGAATGTTTTAAAAGAAGCTAAACATGGACTCAGCCAGCTCCACTAAAAATGAATCATTTGGTTTTCGTTGCTTCCCATACATTTGTGAACTATAAGAAAAAGTAAGTAAAAGTCTTAAACAAACGGTTTTAGTGTAGCTTTAATAGGGACGATATAACCATCGACTAACAGTCACTAAACACCGCACACACACGTTTCGATCTTTATTGAGATCATCTTCAGGGTTCAAAGTGTTTGTTTTCTGCTTAATTCTCCCTGTCTTGTGTGTCGGGCACTCTCAACATGACACACAAGAATGACACGATTACACAGAAAACAAACACTTTGAACCCTGAAGATGATCTCAATAAAGATCGAAACGTTGGCACGATAAAGAAAACGTTTTTCCAAACGCCTACGTCACATTAGACTGCATCTCATGTTCTCCCAATATTCATTGACTAACGGTCACTAAACACCACATACATTCACGTTTCGAGCTTTATCGAGGTCATCATCAGTGCTCAAGTTTCTTTCGTTTCCGTATAGATGCGTCATTCTTGTTTGTCGGGCACTCTCAACACGAAAGACATGAATGACACATCTACATGGAAAACAAACACTTCAGCTCTGAAGATGATCTCAATAAAGATCGAAACGTTGGCACGATAAAGAAAACGTTTTTCTAAAAAACCTACGTCACACCAGACCTCATCTCATGATCACCGAATAATCGTTGTTAGTATATTTGTCAGCCTTTTTTTTATTATTGATTAGATATTTTAAAAAATAGAACTATAGTAAAAATTCGGAATGCAGGAAGGTTTGTATTCGCGAAGCGCGGTAGTTTAACTAAAGAACCAGCATTTACTATCTATCTATTTACAGTTCATTTTGGGTGGGAGACTGTTGAGAGTTTTCATTATTACACCATTTCATTTAAATGAAATCACTCGTAAAAGGTCTGTCATTTTGTGGAAATACCGTAAACATTTGTTCTACGTTAATATAGAAAGGGAGGCGCAACACGTTTTTAGGCTGGGAGTGGAAAACGGTTTTTCGTCCATCTTGTCATGGCGTGTTCAAATTCTAAGAAAGTTCTCCTTCGCAGAGTTAATTACAAAAGGGTAATTGTATTAAAAGGAAACTTTGTAATGATACGGCACTCTAAAGTAACGCCTCTGGATTGTTAACAAGAATCTTTAAGATACAAGTTCTGTCGGATGGAGAGAGAGAGTGAATAATTGAGTATGTTTATAGCCCCCAGGCCAAAACTCACATACCCACTTAGACTACTGTTTGTGAATCGGTTTTAATGTGCTAAAAGGGTTGAGCCGTGCAAATCTTTATTAAAAAGACCAAGACACAACGACTGTTTTATACCAGTATACGTACTTACAGCGTATCTCATGAATTTCCTTTATAGAAACGCGTCTCATAAAAATATTTATATCTAATTTTTTCCTTGGATGATTTGCAGGGTTAAAAAAATATTCATTTATCTGTGGATTTCACGAATAAGAAACATGATGGCGGTAGAAAATTTATATTTCCTTCAGGAAAATCCTCATTTCCATTCCATTCCGTTTAATATGGTCTAGCAAATCCTCCTTTACTTTGGGGCTGTCCTATTGCCGAATGCACAGGTTTATGTTCGATTGGAAATTTCAATTTATCACTTTAGAATACACTTTAGAAAGGATTAAGGAAAACAGTCGGGCTGTTCAACACATTTACTATCCTAAGATAATACTAATTTATGAATAAACCGCTAAAATTTATGACGTGTTTAAAATAAGAAACATTCAGTTCGTGAGATGTGATGTAGCTTTCAGTGAAAAATTGTGCCAATGAGATTTTTTATTGGAAACCAAAGCTACATTACTTTCAGGGAATAACTGGCGTTATCCTAGCCTGGCAATGGGTTGATCATGGTCAATCTGCTGTTCAAATCTTAAAACATAGTCAATTTGAAAAAAAAAGATCCTTGCAAGGTTTTATGGCTTGGCAGCTTTCACCCCGTCATGTTTCCCGCTGTAGGACAACCAAAAACTCAGCTTAAACTATAACTAAAAAATCTCCTGACTCAACCCGACTATGTTAAATTATTCATTAAATCGGTCTCATAAAACGTGGAACGGAAGATAAAAAGATCTATGAGGAAAATGGGAAGTTTTTGTGCCTTGGGGACGTCCCGAGGTTTTTCATTCCCCGCTACTTTCCCCGGGAAAAGGATGGGCCCTTATCAGTTTAAATGGATATGCCAGCGGTGGGCCGCCACTTAGCCTTCTTCAGGGCTTTCAACGACCTAATTCTTTTCCTTCATCAAGTCCCCATCCGAAACTCGTAAACACTGACGAGCCCTGTTTCGTTCTTAAACGTAATAAAGGGCGATGGCGCGTCAACGATCCGGAAAATTTCATACCATAAACCGAGCCCGCTTAAATCCGGGAACTCCATTTCTGCATTCATTAACAACCTTTTTATCTTTATCATTTATTAATGTTTTTTTTTTCCTTCTCGACACTTCTTGAATGACACCCAATTGATACTGACGTAATAAAAAATGTACATTACCATGAAATAAAGTGGTCAATATTAAGATGTTTTATAAACAACGATCCTTATAGATTTGACGTTTATTAAAACCTATAAAATATTATGTAAAACGTGTAATTTCTTGGTTCAATCTCCAAGATAGAATTTCACTTGGTTTTACAAAAGCGGGGTTCTTCTCTTCTCCTTTTTGTAGCTGGATAAAGCCAAAATGGTAGGGGAGATTCGAGAGCAGTTTTCGAAAACGAGATAAGTCCCCAGATTAGGCCCCCAAGCGGAAATACGCGGCTTCATGTTGTTGCATATGAACCGCTCTATATGCCCGCCCCCCGCCGCCGAGCCAGATATTTTCCATTGTAATTTCGCTTTGAAACAAGATAACCACAATCATCCCCTGGAACGGGGTGTTTTTTAATTTATCACCTAACTCGCCGCGGCGTTGGAAAAAAATATCGGAGAATGGTACCATAAAATAACGTACGTGTCACTTCACCTTATTACTTTTTATGACCGTGAAGACGACTATCACAACTATTAGTTAGAGACTAGTGACCGTTAATAGACAATTATTCAGGTATCGTGAGATGCGGACTTGTGTGAAGCGGGTATCAGAAAAACATTTTCTTTATGCCAACGTTTTTGATCTTTGAGATTATGTTCAGGGCTCAAAGTGTCTGTCTTCAGTTTAATTGTGCCATTTTTGCGTGTCGTTTCTGAACATCATTTCAATTAAGATTAGTCATTTAATTGTTCAAAAGAACATAAAAAAGTGAGAGGAAAGAGAGAGAGAGAGAGAGAGAGAGAGAGAGAGAGAGAAATGATTAGGAAAAATTGTTAGTGAGAGGAAAACAATACGTACAAAATAAAAGGAAAATAACCGATATCTCTGTATCTTCTTAGTGTTTCGATCAAAATTCACAGTGTTGATTAACAATTCCCTCGCCTGTTGTTTTTAGCTAGTTTTTTTCAATTATAAATAAACACGCAAGACATCAATATGTAAATAAATGTGTACTGTACGTTGAATCTTCGTTGAAATGTTTAGATTGTTTGTATTTTCGTTACGACCAGATTAATAATTTGTTTGTTCTATGCTGAATATTTTTCAGATCGAGAGTTTTACGAATCTAAAAAAATTAAATTACTGGTAAGACTACAGTTTTGATTTTTGAATTTTTTGACTATTTTTACATGGTTAGACATGGCTTGGGCTAGTTTGAAACTAATTCTATTTATATTATTAATCAAATTCCCTAATTTAGTGGTCCACTTGACCAATTGATAAATTACAATTAATTAAGGTTTTTAGTTGCATATGTACATGTTCAATCCTTAATAATAAGTAAATAACATAAAAAAGTAAAATACCAAAACTTGATAAATGATTTTTTACCAATGTAGTTAATTTAATCAATCTTAATAATGCATCTATCGTTTTTAAATAATTAAGGTTTTTGTCGTCAATAAAAAAGTCAATGGCACGAGCGAGATTCGAACCCACGATCTTCGGCTAGATACGCCTCTGCTCTACCACTTGAGATATCGTGACCTTGAAAAATGGCAATAACTAGGGAAAATTGAAAGGGTGAGGTTGAGACGGGGAGTTAGTGTCCGAGTGGATCGAGGTGGGTCGATCTTAATTAATTGTAATTATTAATTAATTTTTGTTTAAGCAGTTTTTAAAAATGGTGTGAAAATTGTTTTCTGGCATGATGTTCGTTTAACATTCGCCTACTCCACTACAGGGATATGTTTTTCTTTTCAGAATATTTCTCAAGTTTTCCCAGGAAATAAACCAGTTTGACTAAAAATTGTATTATACAGCTAAACGGATACGCTCCAGTAACCTTTCAAGTTCCGTCTATTTATTTCGTATTCGAAGTGAGTCTGCAGCCGGCGGATTTCGTAACCATGGATGCTGCACTATCCGGCAAATAGGCTGAGAATTATGTTTGCCCGAGTGTCGGCAAACACCGTAAGTTGTGAAACATAAATGAACCCTAATAAAGTACGTCAAACATTTGCAATAGGTTCATTACGACAAATCCTCATAAAACGATACCGCGGGCAGCTTGATGACGAAGCAACATTAATCAGACTCGTTTCATTTTGAACCTTTGGAAAAAAAAGTCCCAATCACACGTTTCACCGATGCACATCCACTCCACATGAAAAAATATACTCACCAACTAAAAAAAAACAGCCTGGAAAATTGCATTTCATGATGAGACTGCTCATTTTCAATTTTTTTTATATACCTCAAATTACAAAAATACGACAAAATATAAATTATATAATAATATAATATTTGCGATTACTTGAAGAAGAAACGTATTCTAAGAAAATAGTGATAATTGTTTTAATTCTTCAAAACTTCACTTATATTAATGCTGTTAACATCAATATGATTTAGAAACAATATTAAAACCTATTTTGGGCTTACTGGAAGGACTAGGTTGTTTTCTAACTATGAACAATCTTTGTTACGAAACCTGATTTTGAAAGACTATCCGGAGATACGGCTATGTTGTGTTATTTTTATTTTATTTTATTTTATTTTTTTTGGTTCAAAATATCGTGAAATATTCCAAAAGATCAAATCGAAAAACGGCCATAGTAAGACGGGAACACACTTACCCCATGTAACTCCATGCGACGCTACCCGACGCAAATCCAAGGTCAAATTTTCCATAAGGTTGTATTACGCCCGACGCTATGCTTTGCTACCCTACTCTACGCTCTGCGATCCCCTCCGTCGAAATTTTCTCGGGTAGCATCTAGTACAGTCGAAGACAAAAGAACCGGACACATACATTTTTATTCAAACTATGTGTATTATTGTTGTTATATTAATTACAACCAACTTATTTTATTGTAAACCAAATTAACCACGATCAAAAAATGCATTAATTTTTATTATAAAATTTAATTTTAATGATTTGGTAGAAAATTAATCAAAACACCGGAATACCATTTTTTGATATAATGTATTTAACTAACAATTTATTACACGGTTTTACTCATAAAATGTAACCAATAATTTATTACATGGTTTTGATCGTAAACTTACACCATTTTCGTTGAGCAGCGTCAGAACAGGACTCTATATTTTTTGTAATTTATTTCAAACTAGGTGTAAATAATTTTACCATTATATTAAATACAGCATTCTTATTTTAATATAAAGCACATTAAAGTACATCAAAATTCACGAGTTTTTATCAAAATTATTTAATTATGATGGTTAAGTAGAAAATTTATCAAAACACCGAAATATCATTATTTAAACAGTTAAATTTAACGAACGATTTGTTACAAGATTGTGTTCATAAAATTGAACCAACATTTTATTACAAGATTTTGCTCAAAATGTTGCATTAAGAACAAAAGAGGCGATGCGATTGTGATACACGCTGTGTGACTGCGTGTGCTTGCGACGGGAAGATTTAGCTTACCAAAATGTGCCAAGGCGTCGAGTAGCGTCGCAAGGCGTTGCATCGGGTGTGTTCCCGGCTTAAAGTTGCCCAAGCGATATTAAAAAGCCCCTTTCACACTGGACGACTTTTGTCGTGCGATAAAAATCGGCCGGTATGTTAACGTCAATAATTTTTAGTAAATTGAAGGTTACAATGGACGGGTGACGACTTTTATCGTAAGTTCATCATCTCAACCACTGGTAAAGGCCGATATCGCGACGATATTTTTACCGTATTCGACTTGCGGTAGTCCACAGAAACTAATGGGAAGTTTCACACTACACGACTTTTATTCGTCAATTGTCCAACGAAGAAACAGATTCGTTTATTTATTTCGTTTACTATAAAGATAATTTTATGTTGTTATATTATAAGGTACGATTTTTTTATTTATAGGCACATCGTAAGGGAAATTATGGTATCCCTCATTGACCAGACCAGTCTTATAGGACAAGACTAAATATATATATATATATATATATATATAGATATACATATATATGTATATCTATACACATATATAAATATACATATATATGCCACCAAAATAGCATGGAACGAAGTTTTTTTTGGGATGAAAAGATTTCCATTCATTGGATGAAAAACGATGAAATGGACATTGGACAATTCATGGCTCCTTTCATTTATGGCATGGAGACAATGCACTTGATTAATTTTTTTTTCGTTAACGACGGTAAAGGGATATTACAACGGTCCACAGTTATATGTTTGGAACACCGAAGGCCGTTTTTAAAAAAGATTTATTTTACTTTAAACATACAAAGATAGTTACAAGACAGAAAATGGCGAGAGAATCGTCAGAAGGATGTCGTACGCCTGAAGGACGGGGAGAGAATACGCACCGTTTGAGATAAGCGCTAGGTTTATATGAAGACGTAATGCAGAGTCAGCTGGGGCAGTGCCTTCAACTCTTAACTCACGATAGGATAAACGTGGTGGTCCAAAAACATCCGCGATTTTTCGGACGATACGACTTTTGTCGGCCAGTGTGAGCCCATTGATACAACGAGACATATCGTCCGACTATTATCGTACGACAAAAGTCGTCCAGTGTGACAGGCTTGTGAGACCGCTTCGATTCCAAAAATACTCCCAATAAGCAAGGGTTTGTCTAGAAAAGTTGCGTCGTTCCGGAACGACGGCCGTAAGGAGTATGATTTTACAGACTCGGGATTAAAATTTCACAGACATCCTCTATTTATTCGTGCTGAAAGGACAGCATTAATATTAGGATTTTAGGCCTTGGCTCAACAAAGAGTCGGACCTTGAAAAGTATCCAGTGTATAACTATAACACCCCTTTCTATCATTTTCACTGAATGTGCTCTTTGTTTTCGGGTGGTCGTTTGTTATACTTTAGCAAAGGGTCTGCCTAGAGGAAGGACGTTGTTTTTTCTAATTAATCATAGTTCCCCAACTCGAAATTTATTCAAACTTTGTAATTTTATTGTTAGTTTTAACCAGGGGTTGACGAACGTTATTTTACAAAAAGCTCCAACCATAATACAATTTATGTTCGGCGGCCCAGATTAAAACTTACCTTAACTGTTTATTTTTTCAAATATTTACATATATTCATAAAACAAATAATAATTGTAGGGGTGATAATTTACATTTGAATAAACATTATTTTCACTCTTACAAAAATTAATGAAGATAAAAATTGTCAACTTTTTGCTAGTTTACAATTTTTCGTGGTCCGCTTGGCCAATTAATATAAAAGAGATAAAAAAAAGTCAGACACGAGCGGGATTCGAACCCAAGACACTCTTAATACGCCGCTACTCTAACACTTGAGCTAAAGTGACTTGGAACTTAGTGCCCGAGGGGATCGAAGTCTCGATATATCAAGTGGTAGAGTAGCGGCGTACAAGCCGAAAGTCGTGGGTTTGAATCCCGTTCGTGACACTGATTTTTTTAATCTCAACTTAAAATCTTACTAATGTGAAAAATAAAATTGTTGTATTTTGAGACAATATATAAAGGATGTATATGTAGTAAGTATTTCATTTAAAACAAATTTTTATCCAAATACCTGTCTACCAAATGTTGATTCAATAAAATAAAATTCATTAAGTCGATCTTTTCCACGAGATGTTTATAATAAATAAAACTGTCTTTTGTGTATTCTATATTTTAAATTTAAATACATTGACATATTTACAAGATTAACATAATGACTAAACCTTCATTTTTTGACAATTCAACAATTAAAGTAAAATATTGGACAATTTTGAATAAATTCTTATACGAAATAGATTTACAATAGGTATGAATTTGGATTAGAGCAGAATTTTTTTTATAAATAATACATTACCAAAATATACTCAGTACAGTCTAAATTTAAATTAATTACAAACTAAATATGGAGAGAAAAGGAATGGTTTATGTTATTTATGTATATACATTGATTTAACATTATATTACTACATTTATACATTTTTTACATTAATATTTTTAATAATCTGTTGATTAGACTTGGGTTTTTGTGTTTTAAACTTTTCTAAATTTAATAGTTTTATTTTCTAAACAATGCATGTTACGCATAAATATGAAATGGGTTTTTTTTGGGGGGGGGAGAAGGGGGAGGAAAATGTTGAAAAATAATATCAAAACCTGGAGTTTTTATTGATTTGAGATTTTCGATAATTTAACGAACATTAAAAGAGTGGTGTGCTTTGAGAAGTCATAACCATTGAATGTTGGACAAGTTTCAACTTTCTCCTCTCCCGATTTGGTCTAAAATTTCATAGTCTAATCCTGACCAAAAGACAGTCTTGTTATCTCGTTCTTATTTGAGAAAAAATAAAATGAAACCAGTTCTAAAATCTAAAAAACGAAAAACACTTAAAATTTAGCACCAGGTTCAAGTACGTTGTTATTTATACATTTTCGTATACTTTTGCATCGAGTTTTAACCAGAGGACTCTGAGCATTAGACGCGTGAGAAGTTTAAAACAGAAAAATTTTACGACAAAATTTATTATGATTAAGACTGTGTGATCATCGGTTATCACCTACTATCACATGATAATGTAGATATTATGTAATTTATGATTAATAAGTTAATAAGGTTTCCTTAATGAAAAATCATAATCTATGTGCGATTTGTATACATAAAAGACAAAACTAATATGAGTAATGTAATAAAATCAAAAACTAACTTTTGCAAGTTCCTTTATTCCTTATTGTTCTCATTAGAAAACTTACGTAAAAACCTTTTTATTTTCTTGAGCAAGCTATTTATAAAATTAAACAATCAAGATTTCGTGTAGATAATTGGATTATTGGTAACTCATGACGGGTATTTGCGGCCTCCAGTTCCTTTCTTCGTAGTCGGTCTTGTGCGTCTCCTCCTCCGCTACTTCCTCGCACAGGGAGTTCGCGAAGTCCTGCAGGCTCTCCGAGAAGGACGGGCTTCTAGATATCTGCCGTGAAGGCGTTTTGCTGACGTTGCTGTTTTGGTCGGTGGCCAGGAGGCCTGCTAGGAAGGTCCGCTTGCTTTCCACTATAGACGCCGAAGAGGGCGACGGCTGGTCCGTCTGGTCGGGTGTGTCCGCCGGAACCGAGATCTCAACTGGGGCCAGGGGTTCCACCGCAACTTCCTTCGGGACGTAGTATATCTCGTGGATCGAGTTGGACCTAAAACAAAAGAAGAAATTGCAAACTTTTGACACAATATACAATTACAGAAAGATAATTATACAAAACTAGTTTATCTTCCTACACTAACGATGTAAAAAACTTTTAGAAACGATAAGACTTCCTTAAAAATAATGCCACACTTACAAACATCTGAAAACATAATAAGTAATAATTCTGGTTAGCCAATTAATTTTTTTTAATGAAAAATTTGTATAATTAATATACAAATATTTATTAGGTTTCGTGGTCCGCTTGACCAAATAGATTATTTCCAATTTAATTAAGGTTTTGGTTGAGATTTAAAAGTCAGTGTCAAAGGCGGGATTCGAACCCACAACCTTCGGCTTGATACGCGCTGCTCTACCACTTGTGCTACCGTGACTTCGATCGCCCATGTCATGAACTTCCCATTTCGACTCCCTTTAACGTTTAATTCCAATTGTGTATAATTAATTGTAATTGAGTATTTATATAATTAAGCATAAGCTGATAAAAATGATTAAAAAATTCTGGTTAGTTTCATTTACCTAATTGTACAACAATAAATGCTGATAAATGCTTAAAGTCAGTCCTTCATCTTTAAGGACTTACAGAAAATTCCATTCATTTAAAATTAAAATAGTTCAAACACGGAAATAATAAATATAGTCAAACACTTTTTTTGCGGTTTATTTGAAGAGGGACAATAAAAATTTAAACCTTTTAACTAACAGTAAACAGAGAAAAAAATTATTTTTTTAGGTTTTACGAGAGAAGCTCAAGTAAAATTGAAAGTACATTATCTAGATTTATTCACTCATTGTACATGTAAACCATTTTATATTAATTTAACGTAAAGTAACAACTTTTAAAAGTAACTACTCGTTTTAATTAAATACAATGATTGAAAATTTAAAATTTAAATGACGAAAAACAGTAAGTCCCATAAAAAAAAGAGAGTACAGAAAAGGAAGCGTTATTGTGTTGTTTTTTTAATTGTATTTTTGTTAAGTAGCTTGTGTTTATGAAAAAATAAAAGGATAACGATGATATTATATTTATGCTGAGACTCGTGCTAGCCTGACTTCATTTATTGACGAGAATTAAATAGATTACACGACATTTGAAAAAATGGCAAAATGGAAGGAAAATTAAAAAAAAAA